>JAQFZM010002607.1:0-13076 GCA_034695785.1 Galumna obvia | reverse complement strand
GTCTTCTACCATGCCCACTATCTGGCTTCTATGGTACTCCAGGGGAAATTTACCATTATCGATGGTCAACTCCTTTAATATATAATAAAATGGTTCAAATTTTATTTGAAAATAATATACAATTGTTTTATACATAAACTGAAAATTAGTTACAATTTTTACAAAATTATTTAATATTAATTAATTAAAACATTTATTAAATATTATCACAAATTAAACTTTAGTTAGAATTTGAAGGTTTAAAACAATAACTCAATAAAAGTTAGTGAACACACAATTAATTACACAATCAGTCAATGATGTCCTCAATATTGAGGTGAAGGTATTCGGCGACAAAAATACGGAATATTTTCATAATGTTTCTTATGGTTGGAAAGTCGAGATTGTCCTTATTGTCGGACTCTCTGTGCCAAACACTGGGGAATGGAGTGGCAATTATATGAAGTATGGGTACATTACGGCGAAGGAACGGCATGTGATCGTCCTCTACATAACTGAATGATTGTCTGGCGTTGAAATATGAGCCCTTCTTTTTCCTATTATTCATTTCCATTAAACCGAATTCATTCAGTTTTTTCTCTTTAGATAAAAAAAATAGACTTTAATATTGGTTTATGTGATTTGCAGTACACATACCTATCTCTATAAGCCGTGCAAAAAGTGGTTTAGTATTTGGGAAAAAGTTATAAAACTTAGGATTTGAGGTTCCGATCAGGTCTAAAAGCATTAATAATTCTACCCTGTCTAATTCTCTAGTTTGTGTATTGTTTTGACAAGAGCTTTTTAAACTCCTTGGATATGCTGTGCGACTCCATTTGTTTGCTAAATGTCGTGAGCCGTAAAGAGAGTCCTCATTAGACCACTGAACAAACGCTTCCTCGCCGTCAAAGAATACCAATTGTATGGTTGTGTCGGTGTTTGTCTGAAGCGGTAAAAAAACAATTTTCTTCACCAAATATTTACATAAATTTATTGTCGGATATATTGAAAATAAGATCCATTACTAACAATCAGTACAAACAAATTAACGCAACACTCAGTTAACAACTGTTCTATTCATTCAAGAAAAAAAGTGTGCAAGCACAAAAAGCAAGACCAAAAGTACAAGTTTTCACTTCACACTTTTTCACACCACATGTCTGTTCCGGTAAAATATCATAAACTATATTCTATTTGTTTGTTCTCTATATTATGCTAGTTTTATAATAACCAAGGTAAAACCAATAAAGATTTTCCTGCTAAGCACCTTGTTAATTTAGAAATTAAATTTTTATCATATTGTTTATCTGTTGATAAAGCATCTGGATAATATCAATAGACTAATTAATTTTTTATCTGTTTTGAGTGAAGTGATATATTGATGCCATGGTTATCAGCCGATAGAATTATATTAAGAAATAAGCTAGGTCATATGTTTATTTAAGTAATAATAAACAGTACTTAAAGTAAATATATTCTGAGCGGCACTTTTGATGAATTTGTTTACACATTTGTTTGGATATCTCATACCTTTTTAAGATAAGTGTTGAGGACAAGTGCTAAGTGTATAATCATAGCACAGGGAACCGCTGAATCTGTAGCGCCCAGAAATGTGTGTTCGCGGTTCACTTTTGAGTCGTAATGACACGAAAGTATAAATCTTTTGCAGTGATTCGGATTAAGTGTCGCCACTATATTAGTAAAGTTACGATTACCCAGAGGTGTATTCGCTGTAAAAGTATCTTGATCAACTGTCCACTCTAACCCCTCCATTATTTTGATTAGAAACTATTGAAGGGTTTCAAAGAGTTAAAACTTATTTCAAATTTTAATTGCAATTTAAACTCGTGGAGAGAGAGAGAGAGAGAGAGAGAGAGAGAGAGAGAGAGAGAGAGAGAGAGAGAACACATAAAACTATTTTTGTGTTAAGTATTTTTTGTTTGTTTGTATGTCTTCGGGGAAAGAATTTTTGGATTAAAATTTTAAAAAAAAGTTGTCTTTGTTTTTGTTTTTTTGAAAGAAAAGTACTTTTAATGTTTTTAATGAGTGGAATGTTAATGAGCAAGTATAATTTATTGTTTATTTTTTATCATTGCTTTGAATTTAATATTAAGGTTTGATTTTGTATTTTGTTTTAATCCCTGATTTTGTTATTCAAGTGTTGAAAATTAAAAAAAAATAAATCATTCAAATATTTTATCAACTTTTTAATCTTGGAACCTGTGTTTTTTAAACTACTAACTCTAGATTAGATGCTGTTTTGAGTTATTTGTTCATGCTTATCTCTTGTCAAGAGAAATTGCTGGTTATGTTTTCTTTAAAGTTTAAAGAAATGATTTAAACTTATAATAAAAACTAATATTTTATCTCAAGTTTTATATCAAAAGTAAACTTAAATTTTTAGACTTAATGTAAATGAAAGTAAACTCATTTATAATAATAAAATTGAGTAAATTAACTTTTACTAACCTTTTATCAAGGAACAATTTGTTTTTAATATATAAATTCAATTAACTCAATTCTTAAACAAGTTGTTTTAATGATCTTGTTTAATTATCTGCTTTTTATTGATTATTTAAAATAAGTTGAACTTTCTTTTTGAAATAGATCTAGTTAATCTCACTATAATTAAAGATAATTGTGACTAATCGTAATTATTGCTTTCATAATAAAGTTTGTTTCAAGATTAACTAGTTTAGTTTATTTCCTATATCTCTTTCTAATAGTTTATCGATAAATCATTAAATCAGATATTTTTTGTTTTCATTCATTCATTTATTTAATTAACTGTTTTTCAAAGTATTTGAGATAAAAATCTGGAAAAATACTTATCTCTGATAAATATTCAGTCATTCAGTACGTAAAACATAATAAAAGAGGTCAAGCTCATGGACATTTCACAAGGAAATAAACGTTTTTTTCATTTAAAACATAGTAATAGTTTTAATTACGTACTAAATGAATATCGTTAGAAGTCATGATATTTTTTTGTGTTTATATTATAATAAATGGCAAACCTTTTGGACTTTTTTGTGTCCATCACTTCCCGGACTTCTCGGGATAAGAATTGAGTCAAGAGTGGACTCAAAGAGATCTTTTTGTTCGAACTTTTCTGAGGCCAAGAACTGGATCTGTCGGTCAGTCAAATGTTTTGGTGCGTGAATTAACTGCAAGTTATAAATAAATTCTGATTTTAATGTAATTAATATTAATACTGAGAATATAATAAACCAGGATATAATAAATCCCATAATCATAGAAGTGAGTTTCATTTTGCCTTGCTAATATTGAAATTAAAATGTGGTTCAGATTACTATATTGATATGGTATCAATTTATTAAATTAATTAGTTATTTTAGTAAATTACCTAGTTTCATTTCATTAGAGTAAGTGAAAATAATTTGAGAGCACAAACTGTATTTACTTCAGAGGCCTGTCTTTCCTGTTATTCCTTTTATTGAATTTATTTGACTTCCATTCAATTATTCAAAATTGAATTATTTTCGCAGATATTGTTATCGATTTGTTTTGTTTACCACACAATGAATAATCAAGCAATCATACAAATTTGCCAAGAACAAATACAAATGACACACTTAGAAAAATATTACTCATTCTTTTTATCTCTTTCATTCAAAGGTAATTTAATACATTTGATCAAGCTCACTTAATAATATTTTATTCATTATAATCTCGTATTAATTATAAATTATTTCCTTAAAATTTAATATGCTTGCTAATTAGACTAATTTTTCAAACAAATACATATCTTTGTATTAATTAATCTGGTTAAATTTGGGAATATTAACAATCTCAGTAATTAAAAACAAAGATAAGCAAATTACTAAGAAATTATTAATAATTCATGAAAATTACCTAGTTTCATATATCGATTCAATGAAAGTGTTAGAAAAAGGATAAAATTACGAAATAATTGGTTGAAATGCATTTAAAAGCTATTAAGAAATGTATGTTTTCTTCACCTAATCGTCGAATAAAATCTAAATAACCATTTGATGACACATTTAAAAGAGTGAACTTTCACTCTCATTCTCCCATCCATTAAAATTTAGTCATGAATTGTTCCCGATTCAAATCACTCAAATGATTGTCAAAACATAAACTCGTTTTTTTCAATTCAGAAAATGTTTTCAAACGCATCCGTTTTGATAAAGAAATACCTCTTTAGATGTCAAATGATTTCTCTCTGACTATCATTTGATAAGAAATCAACTTTTTTTAAGAACTTCTTAGCCTTGAATTCATTTAAACTTAATTTAATGAAAAATTATTTCAATGACAAGAATTAAACTCATCTATCAATTTATTGGTAAAGTGACTACTATGTATGTCTGCACACACATACCTGTCCCTCTTCACTTCATTCGAGGTATTTTTAATTAGATTTTATAAAAGGATAAATAATTAGAAAATAGTTTATTCAAGAATAAAGAAAAATGTGATTTACTTCTCTGTAATCCCATCTTTTGATGCGATGTTTGGCTTCAATTAATTCATTGGAGAATAAGTTAAGAGAAATGAAAATCAAAATAATTATTAAATGAATTTCAAGTGACTTAAAGTAATAAAAATATCTCAAAAACATAATAAAATTAAGTCGTTTTCAGTCATAAATATCTTGATTTGAATTCAAAAGATAGCGATCTTAAAAATAAAACACAAGCATCAAGGTATATTTTTGGTTGGTGATCTTATTAAAGACATCAGAAGAGTTTTTCATTAGTTTTTTAACTTAAATAACTTAAAAAACGACTTCACACAAACACAAACACAACCAGAACTTAGAGACACATTGAGAGATATGCATAGCATTAGACGCTGTGCCCAAACCTAACGAACCATTGCCTCTAATTATGTGTTGTTTGTGTCGGTTGCGTAACACAGATTTTATACGTCAGACTCTCGTAGTTTGGATTTTGTTTGATATTGAAAATGAAATAAATTCTATTCAGTATTTACTCATTATATTACAATATATTACAGTATATTCTATGAATATTAGGCCAAAGTTCACAACAATACCAACGAATTCCTAATTAAACATTTTTTATATTCAATATAAACATGAATAGTGTAAAAGCATTTATATGAATATGCAGTGGAGCTCAATTGCAAATTAAATTACAGATTCCAGTAACAAATGTATTTGTCTGCAGGCAATAGATTTGACTGTACTTTTATTGTCAGTAATTAATTATTAAATACGTGACAAATAAAGTACTCTTTGACACAATGTTTGACTAAAGGATAAAAGAGTTATTCAATTGAAGGCAGACTTTATTAGATTTTTGTTTAGTCGACACTTGGCTTAAGAATGAGCGCACGTCTTATCGAATGAGTAGGTGTTGGAACTCAATATTAATTATAAATACTAATATCCGATACTATTTATAGTGACTAAAACTCATTTGTTTTGTTCGATAAAACTTAGGGAGAGATAGGAAGAGAGGGAGAGAGAGAAGGAGAGGGAGAGGGAGAGACTGTTGTCTGGGAAAAGTAAGTATTGAGATAAATATTTATTGTTTTATGAAATAACTTTTATACTTAAAATATAAAATAGTGTTATATTTTTAAGTATTTTTTTGTGAGTTTGAGGTCAATATTCATGAATATAATTAATTGGAAATTTAAAATTCAGTTTATTTTTAAATATTTCTTTATTTGAGCCGACATTCAAACGGAAAATTCCTATTTTTAACTCAATATTTGTATCAAAAATAATATTGTTTTTAAAATTTAGAAATTATTCAAAATATTCTTTAAAATTGAGTTCAATTATATTTTAACTCAAAGCTATTTTCAGTAATGTTTAGAATGAGCAAGGCAATCAGGCAATAAGGCTATACAATCAAGGCAGGTGTTGAATAGCAAAAGGCCTTTTGTTGCTTGATAAAAACACTGGCGATTGTAATCAATTGTTCAAATATTATACAGTCTTCACATAATCCCTAAAAAGAGGGAAAGTCATACTTCACTAACACAATGAGCACAGAATAGAAAAATCTGGCTCTATATTGATAGTGACTGACTCGTGGCATAGGACGGGAGCAGCTGATGATTTTATGGACAATTACTGACAATTCGTGAGTTCTATCCCTTAATAATATGAACACATTTTCCTAACACCACTAAACACACCCTGGATTTAATTGTCATCTTCTGATACTTAGCATCTGATAATTTTACCTTTACTATGGTTTGATGTGTTTTGTCGCACCCGCCCTGAAATCACGTCTATGAGCTTTATGTAGCATTTTGTAGCAAGCACATTTGCATTTATAAATTCTTTATTACTTTTATTGAAGTTTTTTTTTTGGTTTAATTACTCGAATGAAAAATTTCAGTCAAAATGAGTTTTATTTCTTTCTTTATTTTATGGAACTATGAGTCGATTCTTCTAATAAATAACTAAATAAACTAATTGTAACAAATGAACAATTGGAACAATTGGAACAATTGGAACATGTATATTTAACAATCAAAATAGATTAAATTACAAGAAATTTGTTAATTAATTGAATAAATGATGAGATATACAATGATTTGAATTTATTGCTCCATTTTCTCCATTCAATTATTACTTTGTATTGAATACCATTTGAAGGGATCACCAAAACAGGACTTTTTGTAAATACATTTGGTTTTTGTCAAAATATGTAAAAACTTCTAAAGGAATGTATATAATGACTCGAAAAATATTTTTTAGCTGAAAATTTCCATTTGACCTAGCATAACATTGTATAGCATAACATAAGAGCACAGCATAGCATCGATTTATACTTTGATTATTACATTTAGTGATCCCTAACGTATTGAATAACATTAGAGAGCAATAAATAGTGTATTTCTATTGTAGTGTTGGCTTCAAAACAAGTGTTCAATAGTTAATCATTGAATGGAATGACGTTTTAATCTATTTATTCAATTGTATTGTGCGGTATGTGTTTGTGTGTCTCTACATTTTTTATGACTGCCTATGGATTGACTAAAAAACTAATCCTAACAAAAAACTACTTCTGAAGAACTACTTGAAAGAGATTAGATCTCAATCGGTAGGAAAATGACTTTAATAGATGAGTTGTTTTTTAGCCCCCAATTGACAACCGATACCAGAAAAGTACAAAATCGCTGAACAATAGGTTTGAGTGCATTTCAATGGGAGAGCACTGAAAATGTTTGAACGGAAACACATAGAAATCGGTAGAAAAGTTTTAGTTGAATAGCCCGGAGCCAAACATAGTCTTAGACCACAGACTGGAGTATTAGTGGAATACATAAGAATAAACTCTGAAAGTCATAGTCACGCAACTTATCGCCGGTTACTGAATAAGTAGGGATTTCACAGAAGCCCTTCATATATAACAGACAGTGACAACTGTTATGCACTGCTAAAGAAGAAGCATAACATAAGCACAGGTGAAATATTAGGAGAGTGTGCCGTATTAGAAGCCAGAACTCATGCAGTGCCTGATCCCCTGTGGCCCCCTTTGCCTCACTGGCGGACCACTGGCAGCTGCAGACCGATGCCAATCTCCTGTCTCACAATAGGAGACAGTGATAGACTACCGGAGCGCTCAGAGAAACCATAGTTTCACTTTGTTGTCAATTTAACACAATTGTAATTGCAATTTAAGGGCACGCATTGTTACCTTTGAAAATTTAGTAATACATTTAGTAATACGTTTGGTAATATACCCTTTTGTCAGACCTATTGTCATACCTTTTTTCATCTGACCTTATATTTTGCAAACGTTTTAGATATACAACAATACAATTGTCATCGAAAACCTCTAATTTAGGGTCAAAAACCTATATCTCTAATTTGAGCCCATTTCACACAAATTTGATCAAGCTCTTTTCATTTTACTAATTTGTAGGTTTCAAAGTAGACAAACACCTGAAATATATAAATGAATGTGTTTTAACATGATCAAATATGTTTTACAAACAAAAAATAATTTTAATTAAAATGAGAAACTTTTTTCTTATAAATTTTATATAAAATAATCGAAGAAATTCTTTTTTTGTAAATAATCTTGGCATTAATCTTGGTAATACAAGGCTTACAAATATTTTAAAAAGTGTTGAAATATTTAATCGATATTTAAGTAAAAACATAAAAACTGGTAATGAATGACATTTTTATGGGTTTATATGAAATGTTTTTGATTTAAATGAAAAATTTAAATATTAATTATTAATTAAAAATCTCTTAAGATTGATATAATTGATCAAGTTCATTTTTTATTTATTTTATACGCTTGGAGTATTTATCAAAAACTAAATAATTTTAGAGTTTAAGGCTTTCCTTTTGACCTAGCTAAATAATTCTATTATTAACCAAACCTAAAAATTGGATAAATCTGGACCTATAAACCTATAATAATAATACCAATGATCTATAATTAATATTTTTTAATAATTTTTTTTAATTACTTATATTTCATTATAAACGTGCTAGGGCGAGATTTATTTAGGATAAATATTTTCTAATAAAATTAATTACTCCTAAAAAATAAATTACTTTTATACTAATTCTTTAAAAATTTTGATTTAATTAAATCATTGAAATATTAATCGAAAAATGTAAGTGAATTTCAAAACATTGTATTTTTTTAAATTGTGCTCACATTTATCGTTCACTAAATAATTAATTATTTTATTAAAATTTACAAAAAAAGTATTAATAAAATAAAATTAAAATATTTTAGTGGTCTCTCAAAGGTGTGGAAACTTAGTTAAATAATTTAATTGTTATAATTATTATTATAATCTGCTTAAAAATTTACCCTCAAATATGATTTATGTCAAATACATTTAAGATTAAATTGTTTTACTTTTATAATTTTAATGAATTAATGATTCATTTATTAATTATTTTACACAAACTTTATTTTAATATTATATCTGCGTCTATACAATCATTAAAATAATAGGTAGGAATAATTCCTAAAAATTAGTCACTATATTATTGTTGTTTTAACTAGGTATTTGATGGAATTTCAAAGTCAAATGTTTAGTGACTAATTTTTATGAATTATTCCTACCTATTATTTTAATTATTTTAATGATTGTATATATAACTCAAAAATAAGGGAACACTAACGACATCTTTTATATTTTTAAATCTAATATTATTTATAAATTTGAACAAAAGATGTCACTCATGTCTCTGCTATCAATTTTAACTTATCTTATTTTATGGTAATTTATTGTAGTTTTATGATAATTTATATAATATATTTCATTTATTAACTCTAAATATAAAAAATGAAAGTTTTAGGAAATTAAATAATTTTTCTTAACTTTGAATCAACCATTATATTAACTTGGTTCTTCATTTTCTTAATAATATTTAGTAGCAAAATAAAGTTGAATCTTGCATTTTAAACTTATTAAACTTTATATAGAATTATAAGGATATTATATTAGCAACAAGGTAAAATAAAATTGCTCATAAAAAAGAGATAATATTCTTGCTAATTCTTACAGAATAAATTATTTTTGAATAATGTTATCTAGCATAGTTTAATAATTCTTATGGATTTATTAAAACAATTTTGTTTGAAATAAGTGAATAATATTTTAAATAAAAATAATTTTCTGTTTAATTGTTTATAATCTTAAGAATTATTCTCTTAAAGACTGAATAAATAACAAACGTTTTAATATTTATTTTTCGTCGAAATATAATAATTATTTTTATTCAAAATAACAAAAATTTCATTCAAATATTTGACTTCAAAATATGCAAAGAATTGAGATTTACTTTTAGTGAATCAAATTTCTATTGAAATTATCTGAATAAACAGTGAAACTTTATATTGAAAACTATACAAAAAGCCATTCTTAATAAATAACCTTGTTTACTTTAGTTGAAAATATTATGTTCATAAAGAATAGATCCTTTATTAACTTCGACAGTAAAAACTGAGTTTTAGGTCAGGTTTAGGTTTCGTTACAAACGTTTGAAACTTTGATTAATCAAAATATGAAACCAATTCTTGTTTTAAGTTTTTGTCTTTTGTTTGGTTTTTGTTGCGCTCAGAAATTAACGTCCAAACAGACGACCGAAAGTCCTATTATACAAATCAAGAAATCTGTGGACAAAAAGCTCTGTTCGAACGTTGATTACAGCGAAGATGTCATTAAAAAGATCGAGGATTGCGACCAATTTGACCCTCACTATAAAATCGATGTAAGATTTTGTTTATTAAACTTAATTTTTAATTTTAATATTTGTTTTGATTGTCAAGATGATGTTCAAAGAATGTCAAAATTTGTTGCCCAAGGGACAATTAACCTGGAATGAACGGAGAAAATATAACTGCAAGGTTGCATTCTTGCTTGATCAATTTTGAAAAACATAGGAAATTCTATTGTTTTCTCAATAAATAGATTCGTGAATGTTATGAACAGAAATATCAGTCCGAAGAGTATAACAAGACTTTTGATGGGATCAGAAAACTCTCTGATTTTGAAATGGAAAAGAGACAAATCCAGAAATTCGTGAGTTTTTAATAGTTGAGTCTAAAATTATTGATTAAAATATTCTTTGAATAAATTTCAGGAGTGTTTGGAAAAAGTTTTGTAATAATTATTGTCATTTGAATTCAGAATAATATCAGAACCACTTTTTTTTATTAATTAATTAATATTTACTAAATTTATTATCAAAAATGTTTGCATCGGAATATTCGGGAAACTTTATTTAATAAAATATCGCTAACATTATTAATTTGTACTTCTTTATATTTTCTACTTGTTCATATGCTTTAACTTTATTATTATTAACAATTAAATAACACTAATTTATAGATAAATTGAATTTAATAACTTCAATAATAATTATTACTCAACAAGGTAAATTATTTTTAAAAATATTTTAATAGACTTCAATTTAAGTAAAATATGTTTTAAATGTTTCTAATTTATAAAATATTTTACACTTTTAAAGTCAAATTCAATTTTTAAAAAATAATTTATTCTTCAATTATCTGATAATTAAGGATTGAATAGTATTTTATAGTTTATTATTTTATATTAAAAGATATCCAAATATTTATTGATTATTATAATTATTGAATCAATTATTCAAAGGTTATTTGAAGTCTTAATTAATCTTAATACGTCCTGGATTGAAATAGAGATGCCATCGACCCTTATAGTGGATTACTTCAGGGAATTGTTTCTCTTTGATTTCCGTTTCTGATAGATCCTTTTCGAGCCTTTTATTAATCTGAAGTTAAATAAATTATTGTATTTCATTTGAAAAAAACATTTGAAATGAACGAACAGTTTTAATTAATTCATCTAGGTTCTGTTCACATGCGAACTGTGCAATCGTATGACTTAAAGCCCGGCCAAAGAAAGAGAAACCAGTTGTCGGCGAATAAAAGGCCTCTTGACCTTGGTCAAAATATTGAGTGAGCATAAAAGTGAAAATGAACTTGATAGTTTTAATACCCTGTGCACACGAGTAGATGACAGTAGTGTTAATATTATTGTTAACCCAATCCTTTTTAAAACATTGAATCCTTTGGTGTAGAGTTGAATCCATATCATCCGAGTTCAACCCTTCATAAATGAATGAACAAGGTCAGTTAATATTTGAAAAATAGAATTACCCACTGATTCGACAACAGTTGAAAATATGGATTTTGGGTTTTCCACAAAAATTGACCGCAACTTCGACACCATTTCGAGTACATCTCTTGTCTTCAGAAAACTTATCGATTAAGTGTACGATTGGTATCACATCTTTGGGATCTCTTTTGATGGCAGAGCCCTCAAAGTAGCCGTCATATCCGTGACCAATCATTATAATAAGTAATGCATTATATCCATCATATTTATCATTAGTGGCCACTTCATCGAATATTTTGTCGATTTGAGTCGAGGTCTTTTTTCTTTCTGTCCTAACCGTGAAATACATTTGACTGAAAACAGAGGCCAACTGTTTTGCCTCCATTTCCAATTGGTTCTCATTAACAATAATGAGACAAAAGCCCCTTGGTGATGTCTCCATCTCAAAACGACAACTGCCGCCAGACCTCAACACTTCTGTATGTCTGACCTGCAAGAACTCAGTGCTCACGTAATCAATAAAGGCTTCACTTTTATTGAACTCTTCGAGCACTTTTGCCACGTGAGCCTGATTGTGTTGTCTCAATATTTTAGCAAGGTAAGTGACCGGCTCTCTTTCTTCGGTATACTTTAATAGAACGAAACACTTTTGTGAGTCTGTATTCGGTAAACACTAAGAACAGAGTTTAGAACAATTGATTCAATGTTTTGATACTTACTTTGAGAGCATTCATTAAGTCTTTGCAGGGATTGTTGTGATCGTCAAACAATTTGTCTAATATTTCTTTACTTAAATAGAATTGATTATATGCATCGTTAAAATATGTCTTGATGAATTTGTTGCGACGACTGGGCTGTTCCATATTCTAATTCCTTTGTTTTAATTACCACTTCTTTGAAACAAATTATTTATTTAATTAAAGTATTTCATGAAATCTATGAATACGACTGAAATAGAGTAGAGTTTGACTTTTGTATAATTGGTCGCAGATATGACTCAATATATAAGTAAACAACTCTTTGTCTGATAATTGTCGTGGAATTAAAGTATACTCTTTATATCTCTTAATATTGAGTCTTGCATACTTTGGTACTAATATTTGAACATAATTTTATATTAATGCAAAACATTTGGGCTGAACTCTGACTTATGTTCAATGTGTTCGGTTGTGTCACTCGACTCACACATAGTGTGGAAAAGTGTGTCATTGAGTTTACAATGTAAACTTTACATTTTGTATACAGTTGACGCTCGATTTAACCAGATGCTTGGTGCTGGCAAAATGATCTGGTTAAATCGAATTCTGGTAAAATCGAAATAATAAAAAAATTAGCTAAAAATAACAATTATTTTATTTAATAATAGGGAATAGGTTAAAATCTGTAATTTTAAGATGTTTTTGATTTCTAAAATGATTTTCAAATAATTTTTTCACTAATTTGTTAACCAAAACGATAGAATTCCCATTGAGTAATGAACTTACAAAATA
>JAQFZM010002606.1:0-13078 GCA_034695785.1 Galumna obvia | reverse complement strand
GATGTAATGCAAACATTAACTGAAAGTTTCATTCATATATAAAGTGATGCCCAAAAAGTCTAAAATTTATTAAAAAAGTCTGTGACGTATCAAAAAGTCTATTATAGTCCATAACAAAATACGTTTAAAGTGATCCTTAATACTTATTTCGAAGTTTTAAATTGTTACTAGATAACTAAAACATTTTAGGACAAAAGTCATTTAAGGCAAAATCAATGTTTTACTAATAAGTATATTAATATTTTCAAGTTTATTTATGTATTTGCTTTGAAGTATAAATTAAAAATTAGTTTTATTAAAATATTATGGATTTATATTCAAAATACTATTTGTAAAACAAAGTAGATTCCATAGTAAACCATTAATTAAAATAAATCTGAGTAATATTTTTAAATATAAGTTTAACTGAATTTACAGTTTTTAAAATGAATTTTCAGAATTTATACATCAAGATAATAGATTTTAGTAAAGTTAAATAATATAAAATAGAATAATTTTTAAACTTAAAAACTAAATTTTTATAAGATATATCTAGGAAAAAGTTTGTCGGTATTTTAAAACCTAATGATTATCTTGCCATAGGATCGTTTCCTTATGATATCAATTCTAGTATCATAAAATATACATTAATATTACAAAAGATTGTAAATTAATTTAAACAATTATCTAAAGTTATTCCAATGATGCAATTCTTAATAATGTAGCTAAAATCAGGATCCTCATTTTCCGTATGCTGATTAAAGCTTTAAGCTTTAAAATTGAACGTGCAATTTTTTTCAACAAATAATGAATCATAAAATCCTTGATTTTGTATTAAAGTTTGTTTATGAACTTAATTTTTATAAAAACGTTTATCATTGAAATTTATTTTTGATTCATTCATAAATATATGTCACAA
Source organism: Galumna obvia (assembly GCA_034695785.1). Lineage (NCBI taxonomy): Eukaryota > Metazoa > Arthropoda > Arachnida > Sarcoptiformes > Galumnidae > Galumna > Galumna obvia. The sequence goes on along the minus strand of JAQFZM010002606.1, from coordinate 12,180 downwards.
AATTAATCAGGGTTTTTCTAATATCTTACTTATTACAAATCAAATGATTTAATTATCATTTTATACTTATACGTACTTATTTCCATGCATTATTTATAAAGATTTCATACGAATCAACATACGGAAAGTGAGGATCCTGGCTAAAATCAACAGCAAAGCATTAAATATTTATTATACATATATGTATATCCATTCATAAATCTTATTATTTTAAACAAAAGTTTATTTTGTTTTATTATTATTAGAATAAAAATAAATTCCTATTCATAAATATTACAGAATCACTTTGAAATGAGGCAAGAGAATTAAGTTAAAATATATGATGCTTGGTTAAAATTAATACATTTTAAAAATTTAAAAATATCTTATTAGATAATAGATTTTAATATAATTTGTCGAAATTAAAATTATTTTCATATATATTATTCAAGAAATACAGAATGTTTACAGGAATAAAATATTGATAGTGATTTAAATCGATAGAACTTTAAATATCCTATTTATTTAAAAAAAATTTTAAAGTATATTTAAAAATTAATATTGTAAATAATTTACAGTTTTCTATAAAATTAAAAACTCTCTTTGAATTTAAAATTTATTAGTATTTTTTTAATGAAATATATTTTTGATAAGTGAAGTGATATTTAAAAATTTATTTGAATATTGTTAATATAAAATTTGCAAACTTATTCACCTGTAATTTAGAAATCTTAACGTAAGTGTCTATGAATTAACAATAATTCTAACGATTTTATATTCATTGTTTTATTTTGTATTTTTATCTATTAATTTTGCTTGACTGGATTCCAACAAATAAATTTTTTTCACTACATTGACATATTGGATTGTAGCGAATAAAATTTTAAAAATATATTACTTTCGATAGGAACGGAGATTCAATTTTTAAGTGACTTAGTTTAAAAATAATATACGTTAATCCTCAAAGATAATGGATAAGATAGTATATTATTTTTCAAATTTGCCAAGTTAGTGTCTCTTTGTAACGGAAAACAAAGTCCTTTGGAATATATAAAAAATATTATTTTTGGATATCCTTTATTTAGTGATAGTAGCGATAATTATTTTTAAAATTACTAAGTTATATAATATTATACGTTAATATACGTAACCAATGCTTTACTCAACTGACAAATTACTATATTAAAAATGGTAATTAATTTTACTTATAAAGTTAAATTGTTACTTTTTCATAATTTTAAGACATTCATGTTTAGAATCCAGCTAATAAATTATATAATACTTGAGTAATATTAAGAGTTTGGTATATTTAACTTATTTTTATCTTGATATTCAATCAAAAAGTATTATATATTTAATTAATAGCCTACTAATTATTCTACTAATTTTTTTTCAAGTTTATTTTAGTATTTGCGTTGATGTAACCATTAAAAAGTGATTATATTAAAATTGTAAGGTATTATATTCAAAATATTATTTGTAAAACAAAAGGGATTCCATTGCAAAACGTTTTACTAAAATATAGATCTGTGGAATATTTTTGAATATAAGTTTAACTAAATGTACAGTTTTTAAAATGAAATTTCAGTATTTATACATTAAAATTATAATATATTCTAATTTTTAGTAAAGTTGAAAAATATTAAATAGAATAATTTTTAAACTTGTAAACTAAATTTTTAAAAGATAAATCTAGGAATAATATTTCGGTATTTTAAACCCTAGTGATTATTTTGCCATTGGATAGATTCTTTATGTTAACCATTCTTGTATCATAAAAAATAAATTAATATGACAAAAGACTGTAACTTCAATTATACAATTATCATAAGTTATACCTTTGATGTAATTTTTAATATCGGGTTTGAAATTTGTTTTAAATTTTATTAATCCATTTATAAATCTTATTATTTTAAACAATAGTTTAATTTGCTCTATTATTATTAAATTAAAAATAAATTTCTATACATAAATATTATAGAATTTATTTGAAATGAAGCGATAGAATCAAGTTAAAATTTATAATACTTGGTTAAAATAAATACTTTATAAAAATTTAAAAATTTGAAATTATCTTATTAGGATATTTTAATATAATTCTTTGCAATTTAAAATTATTTCCATATATATTAATCAAGAAAAACAGAATGTTTGCCTGAATAAAATATTGATTGTGATTAAAACTTTATAATTTTAAATAAATATCTATTATTTTGTGAACATCATTTTAGTTATAAATAATTTAGTTTATTCAAACATTTTAATACATAGAAAATGTTACACTAATTTTGTTGTCAAAACTTATAGCCCAATCACTTTACTAAATTGTCGGTTGTTTTTAAACTTACTAGACAATGTCATATAGATAAAATTATTCGCGATAAAGTTATTGTTATAGAAATAGTAAACACCTTTGGAATATTTGAAGTGAAAATGGAATAGATGAACTTAAATGTAAAGCTAATTTCTTTTTCTAGATATTAGAATTAAAATGGACTTATTCATCTATTTATTGAAAGATATGGGAATTTATTAGACAAAGTTATGTGTAAATCAAAAGAAATGTTAGATACATTCAAAGGAGGACTGTCTTGATTAAAAAAAATAAAACTGATTCTGATTAATTTAAGATAATAAAAGATAAATAAATTTTAAATTATTTAAATATTCAATTTGTTTCTAAATTATATTTTAAAATAAATATTAAAAATAATCAGTTAAAACAGTTTTCCATAAAAATTATAAACCCCCTAAAAAATTAAAATTTATTAGTATTTTTTTATTGAAATATATTAATGACGTGTAAAGTGATGTTAAAACATACAGTGGAGGAAATAATTATCGACCGTTTATTGAACCTTTATAACTTTTGAATTAATTATTAGAATTTGGAGCGGTTTTTATAAAAATATTCAAGGATAATAAGAATTTATTTAAAAATATATTTTAAAAATTTAGATCAAGTTAGATATAAAAATTATATAAAAAACTAACAATTTTATAATTATATTTGTATTAAAGAATTTTTTAGTGGACATATTAATAAAAATTTAAAAAATTTATTATCCTCATGACAAAGGAATAATATTGTGATGGTCAATTTGTCGCTATGGCAACATTTTTGAAAACCTTTTTAAATTTTTTTTGATTAAATCATCAATGCAATATATGAATTTTATAAAGTATTTTACGATAATTTTGATAATTTATAAATTTTTTTATCAAATATGGAAGATTTATCTATGTTCGACAAAGAAATAATATTTTTATAATATAAATCTAAATAAACTTTCAAGTCTTTGAATTTATTTCAATAAATATATAATATTCTATATAAGCGTTAAATCCTCTATCAAAATCATTTATCACATTGTTGATTTTGTTAAATAAAATATTTGAAGCCTTGGCCAAAAATGTAGCCATGATGAAAAATTGACCAACACAATATTATTCCTTTGTTATGATGAATATAAAAATTTATAAATGTTTATTAATATATTCATTAAAATATACCTTAACACAAATATATTCATTAAATTATTTGATTTTTTTGAAAAACAATTATTATAATTATATCTGGATGTAATTTTTTAAAATTTATTTTTTAAAAAATTCTAATAATCAATTCAAAAATTATAAAGGTTCTGTCAACGGTCGATATTTATTTCCTCCACTTTAAATTGGAATATTTTTAATATAAAATTTGAAAAATAACTTCCCTACAACTTTGAAATCTTATTGTAAGCGTTTATGGATTGGAATTAATTCTGACGATATTTTGATCATTGTTTTATTGTAATTTGATCTATTAATTTGACTACAGTATTGTAATCATAAGTTACAAATGTATGTGATGTATTCATTCAATTACCAAATGTTAACCAATATGTAATTCATTTTAATTATCGGCTTAATTATAAACCAAATGATAATTTATTTTAAACTATTGTTGGATTTGTTTTAATTTCTATAAAAATAAAATTATATTTCAATTCATAAATAATCAATATAAATAACAATGAAATGAACAAGATAATATTTGATTTCTTAATAATATAAAGGCTTTAATAATTATTCAACATTTAATTTTAATTTATAAAAATTAGTTTTAAATAAAACAAAATTAACAGAAATTAACCAAGTTCATAAAATCTTTTTAATAAATTTGGTTTAAATAGATTTAGTTGAAAACCTTTACATGAATTTTTTATTGAGAAATTTTCTAAATTTTTCAACATTTTTTAGGTAAAGTATTTACTATTATATATTTTCGGATGCGCTATTTTTATATTCCAATTTAAAATTTAATTTTTAAAAAAATCCAGAATAACTTTTTTAAAAGGCAAAATTCTTCCCATAGAACTTTGATACCTAAACCTTAAAGTATAATCTGGCAATATAACTGTTTTTTAAATATTGTGACTATTCTTCCCTTGGATCGATTGCCTTCGCTATTCAAAAATGTCATCAATTAAACATGTATGTGACAAAATAGTGTAACTTTAATAACTACAATCGTTTTTGTAAACTTCATTGTTGCTAACATATTGGTTAACAAAATCAATTGCTTAACAAAATTGAAAGTAAGGTTTTATGAATATAAATTATAAATTTATTTATTTTTAAGGAAATACACAGTGATATTCTGTTGTTTTAATGAATATAAAGAGTAATTATTCACTTTTTATGTTATATCATTCAGTGAATTACTATATTTTTGAGAATTTCTTTGAGCAAAAAATTTATTCATAATACAATCAATGGTTTCCGAAGGGGAGATTTGCTCTCATTGAGTCTCTGTAATTTCCATATCGCTGATCATTTCTATGCCTTCTATCTCTTCATTTTCATGATCGACAAAGATTTGTACGATTTGGTAATCTTATAATTTTTCGTTTGATTTCACTACCAAATCCTCATCAAAAGAGACAAATATTTCAAACGAATTAAATTCAATTAAAGAAATTGTTTGAAGTCTTTCCAACATCTGTGAAATGCTTTCATTTGTTGAAGGAATAGTAATTTGATTATCATTTTATATCAATCTTGATATGGAAAAACAATTAACAATGATTTCATTCGTAATTATTTGAATGAATATTTCAACAAATTTAAAAATTAAAACAAATCAATTATTTTTGCTTGAAATCCGTTATCTCCAGAGTGACAATCATTCATCCAAAAAAAATTTTTATATTGAGATTTCAAAGAAGGAATTATTCCGTGTTCCAAAGGTTGAACAACTGATGTTGAATTTGGAGATATGTATATCTTAATGTTTGACAAATTAATAGCTAAATAAGCGTTAAAATTATCTAAGAATTAAATAGCATTTCTTTTCTTTTAATCAATTTTTACTTGTTTTTGCAAGATTTTATCGAAAATTTTTGCATCCACTCATGCATTGATTTGTTTGAAATAAGGGATAGGATGTGTTTCATTTCTTAATGCTTTAGGTTGTTTTTATTTTCCAATCAGAAATATTTGTCTATGACTTGCATCTGAATTCAATAATAATCTTTGTTTAGAAAAAATTCAAAATTTTAATCGAGTTTTAAATTTTTTCAATCAATTAGTTAGCTCATCTCTAAATGTAAAGGTTTTTGTTGGTAAAAATCTATAAAAGAGTCTACTTTCATCAAAGTTGAAGATATCCTTTTAAGATTAATCTTTAGTTTTCACTTTAATCTCTTCAATCCATGATCCTTTATTAACACTTTCAGATTCTTCGTGTTTTGTGCAAAAAATATGGCATACTTTCTCTTGAGTCCACCCAAATAAGCAAATGTGGGATTTAAGTTATTAAAATCAAAATCTAATTCGAATGATCTGGCTTTTTGCAAGTTTATTTCACATCTGATAGTAATCTTGTTATTTCTCACATTTCTGAACCATATTGTTAAGGCTTTTTAAGCATGTGGATGTTGCTTCAATTAAGTTGAATACTTTTTTGTTTAGTTTTGCATCAATTGATTCAAATTATTCTTCGATTTGCTTTTCTTTTTCCAAAATTTGAGTAATGTTTCCATGACCTTTAAGAATATATTTACTTTATCACCACTTGAGGTTACCTAACAACCTTTTTAATTATATCATATATACCTTTAATTGATATTTTTTGCGCTTTTGTGCTGATATTTTTACAATATATGCTCAAAATTTGAATAAAAACAAGGTTTTATTATTAAAAAATATTATTTAACAAAACTCATAACGTTTAAAATTAGGTCACAAAATATTAAATAATAAAATGTTTAACAAAAGTTATGACTTGACAAAACTGATTTTTCTAATATGTTTCAATTTTATGTACAGTTTGTTAATTTATATTATGATTTAAAATTTAGTTCTCTAAATTCATAAACTAACTAAAAAATAGTTTTAAAAATGATTGTCAACTTTATACATTTATCAAAAGTCATTCTTAAGATGTAATTCTAAATGTTAGTGTAAAAAGATAAATTTTTATATAAATATATTTATAAAACATATTATTTTAAATAAATTTTAATTTTGTTTTTATTCTAATAAAATTAATATAAATTATTATTCTTAAAAAAATTAAAATGAACTAAAGTATACATGTATATTAGAATGCTTGACACTGTCAAATAATAATAGTATTTTTAATAAATATTAAAGATCAAATATTAATAAAAGAAGAGAAGTTTTAAAAAACAAATTATATGTAAAACCATCCATTTATTCAAAATTTTTTTGTAAAGTATATTTTAAAATTAATATTGATAATAATTTACAGTTTTCCATAAAATTATAAACTCTATGAAAAATTAAAATTTATTAGTTTTTTTTAAATGTAATATTAGGTCTTCAAAGTAATAATAAGCGATTTTTCAAAAAATTTTGAACCAATTTATTTAATTTTTGAATTAAATTTAATCAATAAATTAATCACCATTATTAACCACAATCTCTTTTCATCTTTCAACAAAAGATTGAATACCATTCAAATAGAATGAAGAGTCTTTATTTTCGAAAAACTTAGCGAGGGTATTTTTGACCTCTTAATTACCTTTAAAATTCTTTACTCTAAGGAAGTATTCTATAGATCGAAACAAATGGCGATCTGAAGGTGCAATAGCTGGCCTGTGTGAAGGATGTGCCAGGACATCTGATATCAAATCCTGGAGTTTGCACCTGGTCATCAAAGTTTTTTGGATGTATTTTGTGGAACCATAACCAGAGTAAAAAATTACTTTTAATTCAATTTTAAGTGGTTAAGCACAGTCTAACCACTACATTGCAGTTCATTTAAGATGTATTGGAACGACATTCAAAGTAAGTATTTTAAAATGTCCTCATTGATTACCGAAGTTTGGCCAGGTCTCGGGAGGTCTTCGGGGGAACATAAGTATTCTCTGAATCACTCAAATCATCGTTTTATCTGTTTTCCACTAACAAAATTTTATCAATAAGTGGTAAAAATTTTGCGATGACAGGCACCGTCATTTTGTTTTTAGTTTGCCGCCACAGCATTTTCAAAGTCATAAAGAAGAAAATGTCAATTTTGACTTTTGTCGTGACCTTCTTCGTCCATTATTAAGATAATTTTCATGAATTATTCTTAGTGATAATTAAACTTCAATTATTTTACAATGAAAATAAAAATGATTTCTTCCGCAAATATTACCCATAGTGTTAAAAACTATGATCAAATATTGTCCTCCAAATCGCTCATTATAACTTTGAAAACCTAATATATTATTGATGTGTAAAGTGATAATTAAACATCTATTTAAATATTGTTAATATATAATTTGCAAACTAACTTCCCAAGAACTTTGAAATCTTAACGTAAACATCTATGGATTGGCATTAATTCTAATGAATTTCCAAGTTAATAATTTTTTTTTAAAAATTGGAATAAATAGATTCCATGCAAAAGGTTTATATTTCAAAACCTTTTTTGGTTTAATTTAAAATGTAATGGAATAAAATTTATAAAAACAAACTGTTTTAATAATGTTAACTTACTTAGAAATTTGAAAGTTTATTATTTACATTTTAGACGATTTTTTAATTAAAATCAACTTTTATTGTTTATTTAATGAGTTTTACAATTTGATTGATACGAGTCGACTGATGCTGAGTAGGTGAGTGAGTAAGGCTTATAAAACGTATATTTGGGTTAGGGATTAAACGGATTAGCGCAACTATAGGGCAATATTTGTAAATAAAACTTAGAAAGGAGAAATCTAGTGTTTTTAGGGTCAAATTGAGGTTTCTTTTGCCCTTCTATATAATTGACTTTTGAAGAGTAGGGGTAATACATTCTATAATAACGGGTTATTGTTTAGAAATATTTCTCCTATTTCGACCATAATAGAAAATGATATTCCATCATTAAGATAATTCCAATGTAAATAAAATTTTATTTTCTCTTTGGTCATATACAATTTGATTTACCAAGGGAAGACAATAAATTTTCTGAAAATAATTTATCAGATATTAGAAAATATAATAATAAATTTTAAGTTATTTCGAGTTATTTGTATTAAAAGACCAAATGTTAATAATAAAAACAGAATGAAATGGCCTCAAAAGGTTTAATTAATTTTAAAGAATTACAGTAGACAATCGATTCTGTAAACTATGCCTCATATCATCTAACGAATTAAGTCTTACAAACATCAAAACCAAAGCACAAATTAATAAAACTATATATAAAATTTAGTCAATTTAGTATACATAAATTCTGATATCATTAATGTTAACATTTTTAAAACATTTAAAAACAATCTATGTACTACTGGTAAAAGAAATGAAACTGTGTAATGCAATATTATTTAACATTAAACTACTTCACATATTAATAGAGTGTAATTATTTATAAAGTTATTCGTTGTTTAATATTATATAATAATGGTGTATTGTTTAAAAATTGATAAACAGTGAAAGCGTCTTTACGTGTCGGGTGATTTTAGCTTGTATCTCCCTTAATATTTAAGATAATCAAATTATTTTAAACCCCAACTATGGTTTTCCTTATATTTTATTAAAGTAAAAATATTTAAATTATCTAGTTAATTTTCCTTGTAATTTGATATTATACATGATGAGTCATACTTCAAATAATTTATAAAATTATACCTTTTATTTTAATATTTTTATAAACTAGATCAAAATTAAGCTGATCCGTATTTTTTTGTTTTTCAATATTCCTATTTATTTAGATTAAATTAGCTTGTAAAGTTAAAAATTTAAATTATATTTAATTATAATATATTTCATATTAAGTAATTTAATAAAAAAAGTTTTGTAACATAAATAAAAATAATATTTAATTAAATTTTACAGTATTTAAAAAAACTATTTTTAAGATATATTTATTTCCGTTAGCATTCATTTGTACGCCCGATCATTTGCACACCTAATAATTTTATATTAAATAAATATTTTTAATTTAATCTTTCTATTTTTAATAGTTTTATTATTATAAAGAATATATTAAGATTTATTAAAATAAGTCTTATTAATAATTATAAAATTAATAATTTAATGATAATTTAATATAAAACGACATTAATAATTAGTTAAATTTAATATAAAAATTATTAATTATTAGTTTACAAATTTTAAGTAAATTATCTTGATAAAACGATAATGTGAACAAATGATAATAAAATATACAAATGATGGGTTTACAAATGAATGTAACCCATTTATTTCATATTATTATATATAATCGAACAAAAGTATATTAATATTAAATTGAATGAATGAAGAATTATTTCAATTCCTGTAATTATAATAATAAATATGTTGAGAAAAATTAATAGAAATGTTTACAAAATCAATAAGATATCGGCTTATTTTTGAATTCCATTTAAGTACCCAATACTTCCCAAAGCCTTAAAAATCAAATACCTTTCTCTATCCTTAAAGAGCAGCGATGAAGTTTCAGCCGCAAAGCGTGGGTGGAAATATTTGTGTGCGCTGGAAGAACACACGATAAAGAATAACAGCTGCCGGCTCTGATCTAGGAGAAGTTACCCTTTGGACCAAATGTATTCGCAACGGCTCGCCAAGTAGTTTACCAGAACTAACAAAGCAAAGGACAGGACACACAGCAACTGTACGAGAAGGTCCTACACAAAGACCTAAGCGACCCGATACACGAGTCATATACCACACACAGTGGTATAAACTCTACACAAGAGCTAAACCTCGACACACGAGAAAATGAGAAACATTCGTTAAGAGAGAAATTAATTAAATGACCAAAATTAAAGTGTGCGCTAAGCGTTTATACATTTGAATGAGTGATGTGTTGACTGATAGGGAGACTCATCACGAATTGAAAAATTATTAAAAATAGTTTAAACTTTAAATAATTAGTATTTATAAAAGCATAAAACAATTAATAAAATAAAATGCACTTTTACTCAAATGTCACATGAGCCTAGACCAATTTTTAATTGCAATTTTTGAATTTTCTGAAAAGGCATTGCATTGATCTAGAGTTATTTTCATATATATCCCTACAATTTTTATCACTATATTAACTATTTCACTAGGTGCGCGCAGAATGAATACATATACTACATATTTCTCCGTAAATGTAGTTAAAAAGTGACTGAAACTCTATTGATGTTAAGGAGGGTAATAATTTTTTCAATAAGTAAGGAGAATGTTAAGCTCTATGTAAAATTTCCCCTGGAGTACCCCAAAAGCCAGATAGTGGGTTTGTAGAGCACCACTAGTGGATCAATAAAATATAAGTTATATATGCACCAGCCAATGCATTTCTCCGGTAGAGGGCCCGTCGGAAAATTCAAATAGGTTTTACGGGACATATATAAAATGATTATAAATTAAAATATAGAAAGGTTTTATGGTTTGAGAATAAAGTTACTTATTATTTGATAAAAATGTTGACCATGTGCCGTAGATTCAGATAAAGTTGTTAGACAGACCCCGATGGTCCCGAAAAAATTGTTGGATGGGTCTCGTTTCATCCGAAAATGAGTTTAGAGAGGTACAAAGGACCCGATAAAGTGGTTGGAAAGGTTCGGAAAAATTATTTATATAAGTTAGAGAAAATTGGTTGGACATGTTTGGGAAAATTGGTTGGACAAGTAGGGGAGAAGTGGTTGGCTAGGTCACCAAAGGTCGGGTTGTCATGGTAACAGATTTTGAGGAAAAAAAGTTCGGGTCAAGTCATGTAATAAATTTCTGGCGGGGAAAATTTTGGGATTGGTCAAGTGGTTCAATTTTGGCGGGAAATTGCCCAGGAAATCTTATATTCTTCTTAGGCTTTATAAAAATAATATATTTCTATTTGAAAGATATAATACTGAAATTGATATTCGATTGTATGAAAACAAATTTATTTCTGGCTGTAGTCTTACAAAGAATTAATAAATAATCTCATACACTTCGACTCATTTCGATTTGAGTTATTTAGATTTACCATAATATTTCAATTATAATGCTTTTATCCCATATTTCAGCTAAAAACGAAATGGAGTATTACTTGATAATAAAAATTAAAGTATGATGATGTTCGTTTTTACAGGAATATAATCGATAGAAGAATTCAAATAAGTATTTTATATAAAAATGATAAATAATCAATTAAAAATAATATTATTTGTTCGAAAGGAAAGTTGATTATTAATAAAAATAATTTTATTAAATGTAAGGAAGTTTAATCAAAAATTTGAATTATAGAAAATTAATTAAATATCCATTTTTATATTGTTTGGATATCAATTGATTTATAGAATTATTTGATTAATTTTTTAAAGTCAAATTTGCCAATATAATATAATTGTCAAGGGTTAGTACAAACATGATATATTTTATAAAAAAATAACTTACAAGCTGTAACTTTAGTCATAATTTTATCTTAATATAATTTGGAATTTTAGATTACTTTCTGGATTAGATATCACAGAATTTTTTTAAGTATTGTTAAAATAAATATTTTGAATAATATAGATTTTAGTAATGTTAATTTTGCATTTAAATAATCTTCATATACGTATTACAGTCGAAGTTCATTTTTGTGAATTGATCGAGAGTAAGAATTAATTTCATAAAAGTGATTGATTCATAAAACCGAGCAATATTTTCTATAGTGTATTTTAGCTATGGTTTGAATATACAGTCGAGGAAAAAACTATGTAAGGTCACTTAAACTTCGATAGTTTTTGAATGGATCAATCGATTTTGAAA
>JAQFZM010002605.1:0-13081 GCA_034695785.1 Galumna obvia | reverse complement strand
TAAAAGTGTGTTCATCCATATCTCCCTTTTCTTTACTAAACATTTCAATTGTGTTACTAATCGTTAAGATATGATTTTTAGTAAGAAATGAGTTCGGAATGAATTTATTGTTTTCAAAGAATTTCATCATTTCTTCCCTATAATGTCGTCTTATAATGCGTTTAAGATTTTCCATCAAATTTTGCAGTTTTTCGAGTCTGAGCTCAAGAATCACTTCAAAATCACTGAAAAACACTTCAAATGTTTCTTCAATTTTCTCGATATAAGGAAAGAGTTGTTTCTCATCACTGAAATTATGTCTTCCTTTGAAGTTTTCAATTAACCTCTTTTTAAATATTTGATGACATTCTCTTAATTCTTCAAAAGACTTAATACCATTTACTTTATTCTTCATATCTTTTACATACAAATCACCCAAAACTTTGATATCGATCTCTAATTTACTGAGTTTTAATTCTCTCTTATCTTTGAATCGTTCTTTAATTCTGATGTATTCCTCTTTGATATCGTAATTTAATTTCACTAAATATATCTGTGATTCAGTGCATAGGTTTTCCCTCATATGGTGTTCAAAAAATCATACGCTTCTGTTTTGTAATTTGGGTTATTTTCTTTAAAGATCAGAATAAATGACTGAACTCTGAACCATAATTTTCATTTTCTAGATTATTATTTAAATATAATTAATTTGAAAAACTATGTCAAATATATTTTACCTGGGTATATCCATAAGCGAGGAGTAAACACAATTATTCCTCACTCTTAGTGATCTGGGTAATTTCTTATCTAATAATTTTTCTATTAGATTAGCTAGTTCATCTTTTATATAATCGAGAATATTTTCTTTAAAAGATTTCAGAAGTGTTTTATCTGATTTTTCGACGCTTTCAGTGAATAATTATGTCAATAGTTCTGAGTGTCTTTTATTGAGTTCTTCTTCGCTCAGAATAGATGTCATCAAAGAATTTATAATTTCGTTATATTTTTGTTTAATTGAATTCGACTTTTCTTTTAGTAATAATTCAAATGATATTCTGTTCTCTTCATTCCTTTTAATGTTAATTGTGTTTGACTTTTTTATGAATCTATTTAACTGATCAAGAAAACTTTTCATCATTTGATGGCAATTTAAATATTTGTCTTTTAAAAGGCTTTCAAAATAGGTAGTTGTGCTGGTCTTCAATTTAGACAAAAATGTGTGCTAAAACTTTTAAAGTATCGGTTAAATAGATTTTGTTTTTTTAAAAAGTGAGTCCATTACCAATAAAAACAAAATAATTATATTAATTTTTTTTAAAACTTTTAATTCATTTACATTTGTATAAAAATCTTTCGTTGATTTTAATATCTAAGTTTTTTGAATAAATTCCAACTCTTTCTCTAAATTTGGACCAATTCTGTTCAAATAGTGTCGAGACTTGACTTTCAATATAAGATATTTGAAGTGAAAACAATATCTCTTTATTAAAAACTTTAGATTTTATCGACTTTTCCAGTATTTCGTGAAGAGTTTGAGAGTGTTTTGAATTCAACTTCTCTTCCGTTTTAATCGAATTAAGGTTTTATTCATATTTTCTTCATATTCTTTGATATAATTATTGGAGTCATTAAACACTTCTTCTCTTTTCTTATTAATTATCGATTCATTTAAAATAAAATAATTCTTGTATTCGTTTTCAATGACTTCTTTAGTTTTTTCGATATAATGTTTGACATCGATTCCAAACAATGGCTTTAAGTGTTGACTCATTCCTGTAATGACATCAAGTTTTGTCTTTTCGTGAAATTCCTTCAATTCTTCATTAAAATATTCTTTTTTGTTTTTAATTTTCGATACATTAATAATATAATTATTGTATTTATTAGCTCTTCCTTAATCAGAAAGCAGTGGTTTGTGAGCTGTTCTTCATTTTCAAAATTTTCTATTATTTGATTCACTATATTATTAATTGTAAGAATCAATTCGTTGAGCAATAGTTCAACAATTATTTTTTTCCGAGACATCAATACTTTATTTACTTTTGATAATATTCTTAACCCTTTCATCAATGAGTTGACTCAGTCTTGATATATCCAGAAAAGACTGTTATCTCTTTTGTTGTCTGTGCTATACCGGATATATTGAAAAGAATGGAAAGTGTGTTAGCCTTAGCTGTAATTATAATTCTCAATGTTATTATAATTTGCGCGATTATAATATGAAATGCTCTAATCATAAGTGTGTCTGCGATAATGACTATTACCTCGACTCAAGCACTCATTTTTGTCGCCAATACTCACATTTGACACCCTGGGCATGGGCATGGGTCTTCTTTTTTATTCCATTAGCTGTGATTATATGTGTTATCTATTGTATTAGAAAGAGGAGACATCATCACCACCACGATGTCCATGTTTTCCGATATTAATTGAACAATGCATTCTAACCCTGAAATGACCTTGATTCATAATTCGTATCGAATAATTATTGTTTTAAAATAAACTCATTTGAAATACACCCAAATTCTTATCGATTTATTAATAGTCAATACAATGTGTATTAATATTATGATAATAAATAATCTAGGTTACATTATCTAGTAATCATGTAATACAATGAACAATAAAAAAAATTAATAACAATAAAATTATTTAATAATTACAGTAAAGTTATCTTTTAAAGTTTGGTTTCTTTTGTTGAACAACTTTTCATAAATAAATTCCAGAAGAAGAATAACCAAGGCGATTATTAGACCAATAAGAAGTAATTTAAAGTAGGTATTAAGATTGTTCAAGTTGATAATCGAGGTACTTGCATTATTTACAACAAAATCTTTACGTTGAAAGTTATTAATTTGATCTAGCACTTTATATTTTCGCTCTTGGCTTTTTCTCCTCCACATTGCAAACAAACCATTTGCTTGAAATATATTAATCCTAGTTTAAAACAGAGTTATTTTTAAATTAGGTTAATGCAAATTAATCAAGATAGAATAGTCAAAGAATATACTCTTGACTATACTCTTGGTTATTCTCGTGTTTAAACTAACCAAATATCAAATTTGTGTTTAAATTCGAAATTTCTTCGAAACCCAATCGCAATATTATCTAAAATTAGACGCGAATTATCACCAGTACCAAGATAATATGAGCCTGGATCATCTGATATTGCATTAATGATATTTGACGTTGAACTAATATATGCCATATTGATCTTGTTTCTTTTTATATGATCTATTGTTCGCTTTAATCCATAAGAAGTGAAAAGGGTTTCCATACAAACCGAACAACTTTTTGACTAAGAATTCAGAGTAAATAAAATGATCTTGGTCAGGTATTTTGTTGTAAAAATATTTTACCTTGAGCAGTTGATAATAAATTGAATTCTTATTAGCGAACACTTGAATTGTACCCTCTTTTTGAGCGTTAATTAGTTCTTCAAATGTCTTAATATGATTGGTTAAAAGTGGCAAGGTCATCATTGAGGAAATATGTTGAAAAAGGAAAGTTGTCAAGATAAAACGATAAAACATCCAGGGCAAAATTAAAGAGAACAACTTCAAGTTTTTAGCTTGCCTATTTAAAGAATCTAAAATAATTCAAGATTTATTTAATCTAGTATAAAATAAACAAATTATTACCTTGCTTAATAGCCGGATAAAAATAAATAAATGATTGATAATTAATTCGAAAAACTTTAGCCAATAAACTGTAGATAAGAATCGTAACAATAATTGCAAACCAAAGTTGTTTTGATATAATTATAAACAGAAGTTCAGAGTTGTCCACAAATTCGGGGGATTTCGTCACAAAAGTTACTGGAGATATATAGTAGGGGTACGAAAAATCGACCACTTGTGCCCTCTCAGCGCTTATACTTATGCCGCCCAAACCGATGTCAGTTTCCTAATAAAATAATTTATTATAACCAAGGTTAATTTGATTATTTCAAACAGGTAATTAGCAAATAATAAAAAAATTTCTACTTTATAAATAACAAGTTAATATACAAAAAATAAAGAAGAGAATTATAGTATAGTTAATAAAATATTTTCTTGATATTCTTGTAAAAAAAGTATCAAGTACATTTCTACTTAGACTACCAATAATTCCATTCCAGAGTCCGTTCGGTTGTTTAGCGCCATAGACCTCATTTGCAATAAACTTTAACCGATAGGTAAAGTTCAATAACTTGGACATCGTTTCAATGAAATATTTTTCAAAACTTGGTAATAACCTCCATTGATCATTAATGAACCTTGCATCAAAAAATGGCGGCGCCTAAAATTGTAATAATTATTAAATTAATGAAATATTTTATTAACTCATATACTGACGTTTGAAAAAGCTATTTTAAAAATTCTCTTGCTCATTTTACAGAATATACTTGATTATCTATTTATTAAAATTTTTATCAAGTTGAATCTTGTTAGAAAATTTTTCATAATAAAAATTTAACAAAATTTTCAAAAAAATAGTTTTTACACTATCAAGATACAAAACAAATAATCTTGCGTTTTTGCACACTAATTCTATATATCAATTTATTTTATCCTAGTCTTTTATTTAGTCTTTCTTTTGTCTTTTATATTGATTGAATATAATTAATTTTTTTACATATATAGAAAAAGCATAAGACACAAATTGATTTTTCTTAAACAATTGAGCAAGCACAAAATAAAAATTATTCCATTTATCATAAATTTAGAATAATATAATAATTTAAGCAAATTATACCATCTTGTGAATTTTACCATGCTTATTTTCAGACACAAAAGAATATTCTAGTGTAAAAATCATTCAATATTCACATGTTAATTAATTAATTTAAACTAGATAATTTTTATAAAAAATATATAATTAATGTTAAATAACAGTGAATGAAATAAATACTGATTTCAACCGTAACTTAATTTATTCTTCATTTTCAAATAAATAATAATCGTTTTTATTAACCCTTATTACAATTAAATAATACAAAGTAACCTTTTTATAAATTTTATAAAAGAAACTAGTTTTTTTAATGTTAAAATAAACATTTTAAAGCAAATAATATTTAATAATTAAAATTAAATTTTAGTGGTTTTTAATTAAAATAAATTATTTTAAAATTTAAACATTTGTTTGAATAAAAAACTCAAATGCAACTTTCAAGTTTCAAGATTAATTTCCGATTAGAAACTCTTTGTATAAAATTTTAAAATGCTTTTAAATATTTAATTTTAAATAAATTATGACGAAACTTTGAGAGACTTGAAAGTTGAAATGAAGTGAAGGATTTGAATTATTTAAACTACCACTTTATATCTATATCCGACACATGAAAAGACAAAAATTAATATTAGGTCTCATTTACTTGATTTAAAATTTTAATCAAATCTGATTAGGAAAACTTAACAAACTATATTGTAACGATTGAGCCATTTTCAGTTCTCACGTTACGGTCCTGGTCACCATTCCTTCAGCTCAACTTTGACTCCTATGTTTACCGAACCATTGGTAGTTGTAGCCGACAAACAATCCAAAGGCTGATTTGAGTCCGGCTTTAAATAAATTAAAGACTTAAACTTATCGGTCCCGTCCAGTAACTTAAGCGGTAAAGCCACCGGAAGGGCCTTAACTCAATTCAACACAGACTTGCTTTTGACTAAAAGCTTTTATTCAAAACTGAATACCAAAATATTTAATACAATTTCAAAGTATTCAAAGACTAGACAATGAGTTAACAATTTTTAGGGAAACAAGCTTATATACTAAAAGTGTACAAGTATTTTCTCTTACATAAAGTTTACTACTAAATCAATACTAAAGAAGGGTGAAAATCATCCGATGAATGACGTAAAGTCTATTAACAATGGAAACACATCTACATGACACGTTATACAACAATCCGCCATTTTATTCAATTTTAAGGATGGCTTTCTATCAATTAAAACTATTAATTAAGTTAATGTTAACAAACAAAGATAATTAGAACAAACATAAACAATTAATCCATAATTAAACAAAATGAGCATATTATTGATTTAACATTTTACTAAAAAGAATACCTAGCAATAGACAAACAAATACCATGTTACAATATAATGAGCAAAGTGTTTTCATCAACAATCAGTAATTAACTTGTATTAATTTATTATTGAACATATTACAATTATGTATTTATACAATAATAACGGATGCATTCAAGTATGCTTACAATTTTAATTAATTATCAAGATACTTTCATTGACAAACAACTAATAGTATTTTATAGTTTGCACACAAAATTCATACATTGATTGTAATTAAAGCCGATGCGATGGTCAGACACTACTTAAAATATTTTCATTTTTTATAAACAAAATATTTCAAAACATTTTCAAGTTTATTATTTTTTAACTATTTTTCAACTTATTTCTCTCTTTGCATTGAAATCATTAGTGCATAAAAGGAATGTATGAATACAATAAAGTAATTAAGTACTGCATGTAATGCATGACTGCATTTAAACTCATGACAATAAAAATAAAACCAAATTATTGAAAAGTGGAAATACTGGACATATATGTCTATAATTATATAATACAATTTGACCTAGGTACAATTTGTTATGAATACAAAATATATTAATAAACTTTTAATGATAGCTATTAATTGTGAGAAATAATTGCGATACAAAAACCTCATTAAGAGATACCATAATTCTATTAATTGGAAAGATTTTGATCTTATTTTTAGACCGTTTTCTGTTTTCAATAAATATTTGGTTACCAAGCATTTTGTCTTTTTGTTAGTTTTATCAAACAAATGTTGGACAGAGGTATCATTACATTCTTTAGAATCAATTTAATGATGATTTCAATCGGAACTTGATTTTCATTGCATTCAATGTGACACACATTCATATGTTGTCTCAGATACAATAGAAGACTAGAATAGTTATTCAACATTTGTTTCACTACCGAACCAGTGATTAGATAAGCGACTCCTTTCATATAATTTGGGTAATAATGCTTCAGGTAAACTTTTTGTAGTTGTTGTTAAAACCATTTATTAATTTCTTTTCTGAGAACAACGGAATGTTTGCATAATTCTCCGCTTAAACCTTATTAAAAGGTGAAAATTAACGATAGCTCTACAATATATGTGAGTTGAGGGCCCTTTTTATCTATCCATTGAAGTAATGAAACAGCTTTTAGTGTTACGTTATAATAGCTATCAATGAGTCCGAACTGTAGCCCATTCTCATAAATTTGGGCTTCTTTTGAAGCTCATTGTTGGTTAAACTATTTTCATTTGTACCTAGTATAAAATATACACTATATTGAGTTGTTGAGCCTGTGTCGCCCACGTCTTTTTGATGGCTTGTCTTTTCTAAAAATATTGTTTACTCGAGTGAATGAATGCAGCGATGGATGAGTTTTGTTGACAAGACTTTTGAAAGACTTTGAATTTGTCTTCCTTTAAATCATAACTTTTCTCGGCCTTGAATTTTGGCAAATATACCTTGGTCGTCTTTTTTTCATAACATTAATAGATTGCTCAAAACTTGTTGCATTAACTTTGTTTTTCAAAGCATTTAATCAATTTCATACCAAAGATTTGTATAACACGAAATACTCTTCAGTTTAAGACAATTGTTTGCTATACTTTTCAGACCACTATTAAAAGAGCTCTCATTTAAACCAATCTTTGAATTTATCTTCAATTCTATCAAATCTTTAAGTTTTGAGATATTATTCAATATTTCAATCATTTGTTGTGAATTCAATTCAAAGGCAATATATTTAATATTTTTTATTGTTTTCGACTAATGTTTGAAATTATTTGATTTCGTGTTTAGAGATACGGATATTAAGAGATGTTATGTTTTTGAGTCCAAACAAATCAGAGACCCGTAGACTACGATTATTTTTATTATTGCAATCAATATTAAGTTTTGCATTTAAGGCTATTGTCTCACAATTGATGTCATATTTGGGTTTTCGGTCCAAATGCAGAGTAAAGTCTTTTAAGTCTATTTTTGTTAATTAATTGAATAAAATCTCATCAAAAGCCAAATCAGTGTTGAATTCAATTAAATTATTGCAATATTTTTATAACAAGTCACTTATCTTTTTTGAAAGAAGTCGTGGTATTGGATGAGACAAATAAATTCTCCCATTTCTAATAACAATAATCTTAATATTCGGGCATTTCTTTAAAACCGATTCAAAAGACATTAAATTAAATTCATTTTCACTGAAATAGTAAACGTCTGTAGAGTTGTTTTGATTAATACATAAACAGTGCTGTTTTGAAATATATTCCTCTTGAAGTGTTTGAACATATATTTGATTTTTAGTGGCAAATATTAAAGAATAATTTCACACAAATTATCACAAATGCGTTCTTCATATGACTATTTTTTTGGTCTTCTTTTTAAACAAATCCTTTTGGTTTAAAGACATTTAAAATCTTTGAAATAATTTTATGAAAACATTATTTAATTCAAAATAACATTAAATTATTTTTGATCAAAATATTGACACAACAAATAATTTTATACAAAACTTAATACAAAGAATTCTCAAAATGCCTTAAAAGTTATGCTTCAGTGAATTTTAAGGATATGTTTCAAGCATTTTTCCAAACATTTTCAAACTAATTATTTTCACAATTCAGTTGAAGGCACTCAACCATTTCAAAATTACTATAGAATTTTACTCTAAAATTCGGTGAAAATACTTAAAAAGATTATAAATAAAATAATTTCTTTTATTGATATTTTAGATCAAAATTTAAGATAAATTCATTAGAAATGAAAATTAATGTTATTATGCAAATCAAATTAATATTACAAGAAATATGATTTTTCACTACATTTATGAAACTATATGTAGTATATAGAATCATCCTTCAATAGCGTGTAATTTAGTAATTTTAGTTTAATATAATATTAAAATGCTTATTTTTAACTTAGGTCTGGTGTGAGTGTCTTGTCAGTTGTGAGAGTGTTTCGTCTTGTGTCAGAGTGTATTGTCGAAAGTGAGAATGTCTTGTAGGGTTTGAAGTTTTAAGTCGGGTGTGAGAGTGTCTCGTCGATTGTGAGAATATCTGGTCGGGTATGTGTGACAAAATTTTAATATCAAATGTTGAGTGAGATTCTAGTTAAACTTTAAGTATTTTTTAAAATTATTGAAAATCAAAATATTTAAATACTAAATAGAATGAATGGTTAGCACTTTATATTTTAATTTTTTCTAAAAATTGAGCTTTCATTCTTTTTGGAAAGTTGATAATATTTTTTGAAAAATGAGCGCAGGTAAGTATTAATACAAATTTTTAACATTTTACTTAAAATTAACTCAAAGAGTATTTTTAGTATTGAGCAGCCTATGCCGCACAATACATACCATTGTATGTAAGCTTTAAATGAATGCCAGGAAACTCATTTAAACTATTTGAGAAACTTAAGGGTTTCTCATTTATGCTTTCATATTATGTTGTCACACATTTCTAAGACAGCGACTTGATACTTTTGTTGGGTAACGAGTTTTCGTTACCCAACATTCCT
This sequence comes from Galumna obvia, assembly GCA_034695785.1. Classification (NCBI taxonomy): domain Eukaryota; kingdom Metazoa; phylum Arthropoda; class Arachnida; order Sarcoptiformes; family Galumnidae; genus Galumna; species Galumna obvia. Next base: position 3,564 of record JAQFZM010002605.1, on the reverse strand, counting down.
ATGTTTTTCTTTTACTTACGGCTTAATATCTGTCAGTTCATGGCAAAAGTAAGCTTTTTGTTTTTGTTTAGTTTATTATAATAAGATCGTTTTGGACCCATACACCACGTTTTGAAAGTAAATGTTTTTGAGGTGTGTCGGAACTTTCTGCTTGGAGCTTTTAACCCGCAAGTCATTAATTGTGACGCCAGGCTTTCCTCCTAAGCCAAGGCTACTAATAAGTCTTTCGGTCAAATTCCTCATTAAACTCTCGATTGACATGTGCTTACTCTGGTTGAGCCCCATAGGTTCCTAACTTGCCGGGATATTAGGTAGAGACACAATAAACCACCAATTTTAAAACAAACATATTAAAAATATTATTAATAATATAATTCTTAATTTATATAGATCAACTAATCATTGAACATACAGTTGAGAATCGATGGAATGAAGTTAAAAGAGGATTGACTAATCAATACAAATAAATAATATTGAAGGCACCAATGCAGACAGTAAATTACTATTCAAAATATAATAAGTTTTAACAACCACTAATGTTAAATACTAATAATACTCTCCATTTGTTGACCACAAAACTAAATATTTAACTATAAACTGACTGATATTATTACCAAAATAATTATATTTACAAAATATTTAAACAATGCTATTAAGTTTGTGACTGATATTTTAAAAACAAATTTAAATAAAAAATAAAATAATAAGAAACAGAACATTATATACGATGCTCAACATTAGAGATCCAACTTTTGAATCCTTCCCGTGAGGGACCCTTCCCGGTCCCTTAACCCTTAAGGAACATGTAAGTGACAGGTCAGTATAATTAGATCAAAGGAAGGGAAGTGAGTAGCATCATTAAGGGAAGGGTAGGGATTCACGTTTAATTTTGTCAAAACCCTTAACCCTGAATATTATGCAAAGTAATCTAAATTCAAGGAGATTTTGAAAATTTTTAATAAGAAAATGAAGAGTTATGAAAATAATAAGTATAATGAAGGAAAAATATTGTGATGGTCACATGTCCTTCGCGGCCACTTTTTTGGCCAAGCCTTCAAAAAAATTTTTTTTATAAATTACTGATGTTATACATGAATTCGGAGTGAAATTTTATGAGGATATCAAATATCTAATTTGTTTTTTAATGGAATGAATGGGTTTTATTTTTTAACAAAAACTTTAAAAAAATAGGCTAATTTATTTCATTTCCACACTGAAATAATTATTTTCGAGATTTTAGTAAAATTCTACCCCGAATTCATGTATCACTTTAGTAATTTATAAATTTTTTTGAAGGTTTGGCCAAAAAAGTGGCCGCGGAGGTCAAGTGACCACCACAATATTTTTCCTTTGTTATATTTATAAAAATATATTTGTGTTCTTTGAAATTTATAAGTTAGAAAAAATATTCATCCAAATATTCATTAAAATATCAATTTTTGGTATATCATCAATTAAAATAATTTTTTCTAGGTACAAATTAAATTTTATTATTTTTTAAAATTGTCAATTATTCAGGATCATTTTATTGAAAACCGCTTAAAAATCCATTAATCCATTCAACAGTAATTGAGGTATAAGTGGCCTTACATAGTTCTGTCAGCGACTGTATAAATAGAAATTAAAGTACAACAATATTTTAAAAAAATGTGTAGTTTTATAATGAAGATTAAGATTGTATCTTTATAACGGAAATTGCTAAAATTTACAATAAATTATGAATAAAGATATTAATTAATTTGTATTAAAGTTTTTTTAAAACTTTAATCATTTAATATTTTTTGAATATCATAATTATCCATCGATAAAGTAATCAGGGTAATTTCTAAATATTACTAATGATAAATAAAATGTTTAGTAAACCATTAAATTAACTTTGTACCTTGCATATTTTAAAAAGCCTTCATTATATTCTTCATTATAAAACTTAACACTATTTTAATATGATATGATATACAAAAATAAAATATATTTGATTTCAATTGAAAAAATAAATTTTAAAAATTAATTTTTAAATTTATTTTTGAATAATAGTAACCCAATATTTGAGTAACTTGCTTAATTCATTAATGAAATTTAATATATTCCTAGCCAAGACCATCACCAGCGGGAAAACCTAAAGAAAAATAATCAATAATATTTAAATAAATTATCTTAGCATTATTCATTTATTTAGGTAAAAAATATGGTAAAATACTAATATTTCACCAAAATTAAATGATTTTAATATTATAAAGACTCATTTATACCTTAATTTGTTTATTTTAAAATATTTATCACAAATTAAAATATTAAAATTTTTATCATTGATAATACTATAATTGATAATTTATCAAAGGTAACTATAATTTAGGAAGTCCCTAAAAAATAATATAACAGATTCTAAATTAAAATATTTTTTCACTTGGTATTGTATTTTTAACATATATCTTCCCAATGGCTTCCACTGGTTATCATTAGGTTAGACACTATGAGAAGTAACAAAGTTTTAGGGAAGTTCAAAACAAGTGTTTAAAGTATTTACTTCTTAAACCGTTTAAAAAATATTTTAAATATAATGTAGACAAATTTAGAATTACTTTGTACTTTACTTCATAAAATGATCCTACACAAATTCAACTCTTAATTTAACCTAAACTTAAAAACTTAACTCTATTTGAAATAATAACTCAACTCAATACTAATTCTATATCTATACTCAAAGTTTTGTTTAAAAAATTGCTTGCACTCATTATATTATTCAAATATGGCAAAGAGAGGGATATTTCGGAATATTCCCCCATGGAGCCAAAAATAGGAAAAATACCACACCTCTTAGACGAGAGTTAGAGGACCTTCTCCCCCCACCCCACTAGAGAAAAAGAGGAAAAAAGAGAAAAATTAAGAAAATAATCAAAAGATGGCAAAAATTTGATGAAAGCTAAAGGAATACATCAATAAATGCAAAAAATCGTCAAAAATCATGTTTTAACGCTCAAATATTGGTCCTCAAAATTTTTGAATATTTTACATAATTGCTTTTTTCAAAATTTTTAGTTTTTTGTATTATTTTTGATAAACCGAGTTAAAATATTACTAGATAAAGTCATGTAAGTCAGAAAAAGCCATAAAATTGATGTTTTATGTGTTTTTAAGCAATTTTGTGTAATTTTCAAAATATCTACTCTTTTACCCCCTCCAAGCTCAAACCAAAATACCCCCTTTAAACCCCCTTGGACCTCGGTCTTTTGCCATCCCAGATATCATTTAAAGTTTTTTATCTTTAAATTTAATAAAATGAGTTGAGAAATAAATCAGTTTTACATTTTACAAAACCCAATACACTTTCATATTGTTGATCACAATAATAAAGAACTATGTCAACTTAAAACAATTCAATTACAAGAATTTATTATCGGTTAATGGGTCATAATTCTAAATATCACTTTTTAAAATAAATATCCAGTCATTATAATAACTACCATAACCTGCTTTCACCTTGATAACATTTAAATGGAATAACCGATTTTCAAGTTGTTTTCACTAAAATGATCTTGAATAAGGGTAGTTTCTTGGAATATAGTA
>JAQFZM010002604.1:0-13081 GCA_034695785.1 Galumna obvia | reverse complement strand
GTACTGATACACCCCTATTAGAAGAAGTTGTACTGATACACCCCTATTAGAAGAAGTTGTACTGATACACCCCTATTAGAAGAAGTTGTACTGATACACCCCTATTAGAAGAAGTTGTACTGATACACCCCTATTAGAAGAAGTTGTACTGATACACCCCTATTTAAAGAGGTTGTGCAGATACCCATTTATTTAAAGAAAAAGAGCAGATACCCTATTATTAAAACGAAAAGTTATATATACAACTATAGAGAAGATTCTAATTTAAAAAACATAAAAATTTAATTTAGTAAATACTTAAGGTATTTGAGAATTTTCAATAATATTGATTAAATGATTCAATTTAAATTAAAGGAGTATCCTATGATTTCGACTGAAGCGCCACTTGATAAGATAAAAATTAGTTTAAAAACTAGTGAAATGAATAGTTCTCAAGTCATTCAAAATGTTAAAACTTAAAGTGAAAGTGGTTTTGTATTTGCTGTGTTCTCAATTCTTTTTGCCGTCTGAAAATCAGAAATGGGCTAGGAAGAGGCCCGGCGGACAAATCAGCCAAACGGGAACTGGCGGCGAAGGTGCCGCTAATGTGGTACCTCAGAATAATGGTCCGTCTAATTCACAAGTCAATAATGAAGACCCTGGAAAATCTGGTCAGTCCAATCAACCTGGCCAGCCTATTCAACCAATACACCCTGGACCCGTGAGTCAGAATGGACAATCGGGCCAAGGTGTCCACCACAGTCAGAACAGTCAGACGGGACTACCTGGTCAAACTGGGCAATCCGGTCAGAACGGTGGAGGAGTTTCTGCTCCCATAGAACCCCAATCGCAGATTCCATCACCGGTTACTAATTATACAAACCAAAACACAAATGGAGGTCCCGTTAGGACATCAAACTATGGATCCGTTTTCTCTGATACGCCAGCCGAACAAACCAAACATATTGGTCAACCATTGAGTCCACAACACGATGTAGTAGACTCAACTCATATTTCAGGCAATCCTGAAGTATCCAAAACCTTTCATCAAATTGAGAAGAGTCATGTAAAATTGACTGGATCTCTACAAAACGTAACCTATCCTGGTTATAAAATCATTGAATACGCTTTTCTGGAAGAACCTCAAGATACATTCGTGAATGATCAAATGCCTTTTAATCGCTTTAATGACGACGATTACCTACTAACAACAGCTTCTCATGGAATATTTTTTATGGATTATGGTGATTTAATGTTATTTCATGAAGAATTTGATCAATATTTGATTTATACCTTTCCCAATAAGCCTACATCATTGCCAGACTTCACATATAAAGACTGCACTAATTTTGTCGATGATATGACGACATCAATGTTTCTCCTCTATAACGAGACTTCTGAAATGTTATATTCAGTTAACGACCCTCTTAATCGACAACTCATGTCAAGGGAAGTTTTATACAATGCCTGCACGACATCGTTAAGTGAATATACTTCACACGTTACATCAATGGAAGAAATTGTCAAAGGAGCCTATGATCAATTCAAAGAACGAACCAGTCGATCTAAACGGGCGGTTGGATTCTTTGCTGGATTAGGAACTGGACTTATTATTGGTGGTATAGTAGGATTTGGCGCTGGATTCGGAACAGCAACGTTTGTAAATAGTTGTTTTGGCGCTTGTAAACATGATCTGGAGTCCCTTAAAAAGCAAGTTACTAATATGGAAACTGCGATGGTTCAACAAAGAGAAGCAATTAAAGTGAATCAAAATCTATTAATATCTCTGACCAAAGAAGTTGCTAATACCGAAAAGGAACTGAAATCTGAACTAAAAATGATCGCGGAAACAACTAAAAAACAAGTAAATAATTTACATACTTCCATCGTATCGGTAGCACACCGAATGGAAGAATTAAATCAGGTCACAGCTATTCGAATGTTGATCAAAGACTACCTCGACACCAAATTACAGGCCGCCCGAAATGTCATGACCCTTGAATTGGAAAAACTAAAAGACTGGGAAAATATAATGATTAGGCTTTCCGAAGGACGTATTCCCCGACAACTTCTCAGTTATAATGATTTGAGAAAATTATTAGCACAACTTCGCCCTAACCTATTAGACCGGTTCCAATGGGCGTTCAAAGAAGAAGATTATGCTTTGTATTACTTACTTCCTCTGGCCAGTTATTCCGTTGAAATAAAACAAGACGAAACCAGATTAGTGGTTAATATTAAATTTCCACTAAAAGTTAAGGAAGCCGATTACGTCTATTCAATCGTATCACCGCAAGCCTACCCTTTTCCATGTTTACAAAATAAATGTCTCTCAAACAGTAAACCTAACGGAGAACTTCAGATATTTGATTTAGAACAAACAAGTTATGTAATAAACCCTAAAACCTTTGAGATACACCATGAAATTAATCTGGACTACATCGATTGTCGGACAATCAGAGGGCGACGTCTTTGCTGGACATATCAGCCTACCGTATTCCTTAATCCTAGCTCGTGTACTGAGGCGATCTTCTATTGGAATGAAACCGAAATCATTAACTATTGTAATCTGAAATCAGCTTCGCTTTCCACCTATCGTGTAATACCTATTAAAAGGAATCAATATCTCATGCACCGAGATATAATTAGAGAATTCACTCAATTTTGTAGAGGAGAACCACTTGGAAAGAAGATACCATTGATCAGATGGAGTGAAACCCTCGAAATCGATAAAGGTTGTGAAGTATATATTGACGCCACTCGACAGAAACTTTTGGGTCCCTTTTCTGATCTGTTAAGAGATGTTAAATACGTAGAACGAATGACATACGAATCGACTCTTATTGTAAAAATTAACGCAAAACAACAGAATATTTCTCAGAAAATTACAGAAGCTCTACAACAAGGTGGTGTACCCCGGCTTGCGAGAGATCTTACCGATAAACAAAACGAAAATATTGCTTTGAGTGAGGAATTGATAGGAAATTTAACTCATGTACAAGTTTCAAGAATGGCTTTGTTTAACATCAAAGCTCAGAGAGCTATCAAAGAATCGGTCGCTAATCTTAATCAGAAAATTAAAACACACTCATATATCGGAACCTTTTGGTCATACTTTTCTCTAATTGGTGATAGTATTCAAATGTTAACATCGATTCTATTCTTGGTTACCATCATCTCTTATGGCAATATGTTAGGAATATTGGGCTCAACTATCGTTGTTATTGGTCCAACACCCGCCTCGGCCTGGGGAATTCAATTAATTCCAGATATTAAAATACTTCCCGATATAACGTTCAGTGTATTACACGATGCGGCTGCTATTACATTCTTTATGAACATTGCTTTTGTTTTCATATTAATTTTACTCACCGTACTCTTTGTGATGTTTGGCGTGTTTCGCAAAGTAATAATAACACAACATTACGGTAAGGGACTACCGCCGTCTGGAGAAGGGGAAAATTTAAGTTCAAACTTCCCTTTTGCACTAATGGTACATTTGACCTATAAAGGAAATCGCATAAGACACGTTAAAATTGAAAATATCCATGTGAAATTTAGTCTGGATTGCTATTTTAATAATGAAGTAAAGACTATTGTGGTGAAGAATCCATTCTTACACTGGACTGTTTACAAGGACGATTCGGAGATGACCTTAGAACTTTCGGAAAGACTACATCTAATTGGACTTAATGCTCATAATGAAAGAATTATAGAGAAGGATTATATGGTTAAAGTACCTGTGGCTGGAATATCTTTCAATTCAAACCCAATACCCACTGGACTTTTGGTCAAGGGCAATTATGGGTTGGCTTACATAGGCATAGTTGGCAAGGCCGGTCTGAACCGACCTATTGCCAGAGCCACACCTCCCTCAAGATATTTGCAATTTAGAGGAGCTACAGCTCCATTGGCTGAATCCAAATTGTAAACAACTAATCTAAAGTTTATTATTAACTTTAACATATATAAATGATTACTAACTTAGATTTAGTTATAGTTTTAATTTCGGAATAAAGTTATAGCATTTGAATTTGTTGTGTGCATTATTTCAAAATATTGTTTGAAAATTGAGTTGTGAATTGAGATATAATACTAAATGGAAAACCAACTGCATCATCTGGAAACGCCAAGTGTTTACGGCGAATTACCGCGGGCCAATGAAACTCTCCCGCCCAGACCACCGCCACCGATACCAGTTCGGGATGGCATATCTACACCAACTTACGTAGTTCCGAATGACGGTAACAGAGGTGTTCTAATACCAGGTCTCTATGCTATACCTCCTGAAACTTTTGATGGGACCGGAGACCCCGTCGATGGTTGATACAGTATGAGGCCATTTCAAAGGCCAATCAATGGAATGACGAAATGAAATTTGCACAACTCATTCGAGCCCTTAGCGATAGTCCACTTCTTTGGTACATGAATGAAATTGAAGACGCCAGAAAGAGCGGAGACTATTTCGGCTGGAATGAGTTTAAGAGAGGTTTAGTCGGAAAGTACACGAATAAATTTGAAGGCACACTAACCGAAGACGAAGTTCTTTGGCTAAGACAGGACGACAAAGAGAGCTTGAACAAATATTGGGAATATAAACGAAGTCAAATGGACATAATATGTCCACACTTATCAGAGGAATCAAAAATCGGTTACCTAATTAAAGGTCTCAAACCAGCCTTAAAAGCTAAGGTATGGGATAAGTTCGTCACAAAACAACCAATTGACTTGGTCTCGGCATATGACCTCGTCAAAAAGATTGACGATATTAAGAAAATATCAAAGCAATTTAGTCAATACAATGACTACCAAAAGTCAAACGAGAGCCGATTCAATCCAAGACCAAGTAGAGGACGAAATGATCAAAATGTAGACGCGCTCAGTAACCAGATGAACAAGCTACTTCGTGGGATGGAATCGATGGGAAATCAGGTCAGACAAATTAATGATCGCAATAGACAGCCATGGAATAGAAATCCCGAACCCTTTCCGAGACGTCAGGAGATGCCTAGACGTTTTGAGGGGTCCCGTACTGAATTTCCTCGCAATCAAAACCGATTTCCTGAACGACAGGTTCGCTTCGCCGATCAGCGCCAGGCTATCCAGCGAAACAATTATAACCCACGACCTGAACCCCAACCGAAACCACCGATGGAACCACCTAAAACTAAGGAAGCGGCGGTCACTACACCGTTCCGCCGAGATGTCAGTACCATTCAGTGCTGGCATTGTAAAGAAATTGGACATTATTCTTTCGCTTGTCCAAACAGGGCTTCTCCTAATGTTCAAAAAAACGCATAGACACCAAATTCAGTCATGGGGTGAATTTGGCGCCTAATATCTACTCAACTAAAAGTCTAATTGTAATTCAAATCCTCATGAACAATCAAAAATTCGACGCCGTTATTGACACAGGTTCGACTGTATCCTTCATTAATAATTCAACGTTAAATAAATTAAAATTAAGGCCAGTCAATTCTGAAGTTATTCACATCAAATTAATTGATCAAAATTTCCTTAACCTCAGACAAACAGTCGAAATCGAAGTTCAAATAGAAAAAATTAAATTCAAATATAAGTTTTATATATTTCCAACAATGAAATATGACGCGATAATTGGCCTAAATTTTATGAAACATTCAGGTTTCATAATAGATTTCTCAAAATTAAAAGAAAATTTTTTGTTGGCAATAGATGATTTTGAAGACGAAGAAGATGAACCATTCCCTATTACCACTAAAATAATGTACAAAATTCAGGGGAGAAGTGAAATCGATATAATTTATCCGATACTATCCAACTCATCGTCAATATTTATACCAAACTCAGAATTTGAAAGTAAACTGAATGTTTTTATCACAATATCAGAGGGAAAAGATTTCAACCTTACTATTTTTAACAAAAGCTTTACAGATATCAAAATTCCAGTTAATTCAGTAATTGGTTGGCTCATAAAAGACCGAATAATACGGTGGAAGGAACCAGAATATGACTGTTTGTTTACTGAAAGAACAGATATTCTGAAAAGACTCATAATAAAGTTTCCGTCACCTGAACTTGATAAAATTTTACAAAAATATAACTATCTTTTTGCAGAAGACATAAGTGATTTACAAAGAGCGATAAATATTAAACACGTAATAGACACCGGAGAATACCCTCCTTTTCGCTCAGTGCCATATAAGACCTCAATCAAAGAAAAGGAAATAATTGAAAAGGAGATAAATAAAATGTTAGAAAATGGAATTGTGAAAGTCTCATATTCGCCCTGGTCATCACCTGTGGTCTTAATTCCAAAGAAAGATGGGACGATTCGCTTTTGTGTGGACTACAGAAAACTTAATTCAATGACCAAGAAAGACAGCGGGCCTCTGCCCCAAATATGTGAGACATTGGATGCCTTAAATGACTCAAAAATATTCTCTAAACTTGACCTCAAAAGTGGTTATTGGTCCATATCGCTAGAAGAGAAAAGCAAAGAGAAAACTGCTTTTGTGACCCACAAAGGATTATACCAGTGGGAGGTGCTTCCGTTTGGCCTCAGTAATGCCCCAAGTTCTTTTCAGAGATACATACAGGAAGTGCTTAACCCCTTCCTCTGGCGGTATTGTCTCGTGTATATTGACGATGTAATAATCTATTCAAAAAGCTATGAAGAGCATATGACTCATTTAGAAAGTATTCTGACGAATTTAGCCAAACATAAGCTACGTCTAAATCCAGATAAGTGTGAATTCGCCACTGACGTCGTCAAATATCTTGGACATGTGATATCACCAGATGGAATAGGTGTTGATGAAGACAAAATCAAAGCCATCGATGAATTTCCAAGACCAATTAAGGTTAAACAAGTCAGAGGTTTTCTTGGTTTAACAAGCTATTATCGCAAGTTTGTGGAAGGATATGCACAAATAGCTAAACCTCTTAATAACCTTCTTAAAAAGAATGAACCCTTTAAATGGACGGATAAATGCGAAAAGAGTTTCCAAACACTCAAATCTAAACTTATGTCACCACCGATTTTAGCGCACTTTAAACCTGGTTGTGAAATCATCCTCTATACAGACAGTAGCGACTATGCCATGGGTTGTATTCTTTCACAAAGGCAAGATGGAAAAATAGTTGTAATTTCGTATAACTCAAAAAGTCTGGACGAAAGACAATCCAAATATTGTATCGCAGAAAAAGAAGGCCTTGCCATTGTCTGGGCAGTGAAAAAGCTAAGACACTATCTATTTGGGGCACATTTCACCATCAAGACAGACCATTGCGCTCTTTGTTACATAATGAAAATTAAAAACATTAACGGAAGACTTATAAGATGGGCAATGCTTTTGTCAGAATATAATTTTACAATTGAATATAAGTCTGGAACTACACATCGGAATGTTGACTGTCTCAGCAGAAATCCTGTTGAGGAACCTGAACCGTATCTAGACGAGGTCGAACACCTCTTAATAGAAGAAATCAACATCAATGAATATCAGAAAAAGGATAGGTGGTGCAGTTTAATTCGAAGACAACTCAATGATAATAAAAATAAGAAATACTTGAAAGGTTATCAAATAAAAGATGACATATTATACCGAGTCGTGTATACTCCTAACCACGAACCTCGTTATTTACTGTGTCTACCACAAGTGTTAAGAAAGAGAGTTATGAAAGAACTCCACGAGGACTTACTTTCAGCCCATCTGGGCTTCGCTAAGACCTACGTTAAAGTCCGCCAAAGGTTTTGGTGGAATAAAATGGAGAGATCAGTAAGACAGTTTGTCCAAAACTGTATCTCATGTCAGGAGCGTAAACCTGACTCTGGTAAACCTAAAGGAGATCTACAACCGATCGAATATCCTAGCCACCCTTTCAAATTGTGTGCTTTGGATATCGTTGGGGAATTAACTATGACTCCCAGAAAAAATCGATATATTATAGTGTTCATTGATTACTGTACTCGTTGGATGGAAGCATGTCCCATGAAACACATGCGTTCTCAGGACATCGCCGAATTCTTCATTGAAAAAATTCTACTCCGCTTCGGCGCCGTGGAACAGGTGCTTACCGATCAGGGTAGGCAGTTCTGTTCAGAATTTATGGAGAATGTGTTTAAGTTGACAAGTGTCAAACATTTAACCACAACCCCCTATAATCCGTCATGCAACGGATTAGTAGAGAGGTCTATTAGGACACTCAGAGCGATGATGAGTCACTACATAGACGAGACTCATTCAAATTGGGATACGTATCTCAACAAGCTGGTGTTTGCTTATAACACCGCGAAACAGTCATCAACAGGCGAGTCGCCATTCATGTTGATGTTTGGGAGAGAAGCGAGACTCCCAATAGATGTAACATTTCAGTTACCTTATCGGTTCAAGTATGAACGTAATTTTAGAGAAGCCTTACAGGAATGTCGCGACATTGTAAGACTTCGAATCACAGATGCCCAACAGAGGCAAAAAGAAGGCTATGACGCCAGACATTTCAAAGCAAGCTTTGAAGTGGGCGACATAGTAGCTTTACACAGACACAAAAGAGAAGTCGGACTGAGTGAGAAACTCTTTCCGCAATATGAGGGCCCCTACAAATTAATAAAGAAAATAGGAGACGTTTCATTTGAGCTACAGAACCTTAAGCATCCGAGGAGGAAGTTTAAGAAGGCTCACATAAATCGCATAAAGAAATGGTACCATGGATTAATTGAAGGCTTAGACACGGAAACATTTCCAAATCAACTCGATAAGGATTGGATTACAGAGAGAATAGAGCCTCCAAAGCTAGAAAACGCCACTTTTCCGTCACCTGAACAAGGTGACGACCCGAAGCAGGTGACTGAAAACATGGTCGAACCAGAAACCATGGTATATTCTGGTGACGATCAGATATATCAAGGTTTACCTGATTCCCAAAGCATAAAAGAGGACATCTTAGAAAACTCTCCGTTAAATAAACAATCCATAAAACCTTCAGAGCATGACATACCCGAGACACCACTTGCTGACTCGTCCAACCAGTTTACATCGTCGGAAAAACAAATAAGTGATCCAAATGAAAATCCAAATAATTTAGAGCAAATCATGCAAACTATTACGCCGATACAAACTGAATATCAAGTGACTAAACAACCAGAAAAAGAGTATTGGTCAGATAATTTAGATTATGATTCAGGCGTATACAGTGAGAGCTCATCAGAAGGAAAAAAGCATACTGGCTACAAACCATCGGATCTAATTTATGAGCCACAAACCAATTTCCCTACCACTGATTCTGAATATCAGGAACTTCATCCAAAAGAAATTGAACCAAAACCTCAAAGAATTTACCGAAATAGGTTCAACCCCAACTTACAACATAATCAAAATATGGCGTATGATAATCCAATGGAAAGTCCTGATATATACAATCCGTTCGAAAATATTTTCACTGGGCAAGGACACCAATTCCCTGGTATGCCATCATACGAAGCAACTGAACCAGTTCCGAAAGGTTATGAGTATGGTGATCAAGGATTTGATGACTATGATTTGGAATGATGAGTGTCAGATAAGCAAGAATTTAAGAATATTTTATTAATAATTTTAAATATTTAGGGATTTTAAACATTTATTTAACTTTATATTTAATTTTTATGGCTATTACTTTTATTATTTTATAAATTAACATATAGTTGAAACTTATATAATCGGTAGATAATTTTTGTAAAGTCCACTGAGGTGTACCAGACCAGTAATTTATGGGGGATAAAGCCTAGATTATCCTTCCTCGAAGTAAGGATCTTGACCAGGGGGTGATGAAGTGTATGGATGTAGTTGACATGTCGTCCAGCGATACCCCCCTAGCCTTGGAGCGAAAAATCAGAAAATGAACCCCCTCCATCCCCTATTGGTTTTTCATTTTTAGACATTCCTGGTTGCCACCCGCTGTGGCCATCCCCGTTCGCCATCCTTGTTGCCACCCCCTTATAGCCATCCTTGTTGCCACCCCTTTTAGCCATCCCTGTTGCTACAAATTATTTGACCCAGAATATAAAGTAAAATTTGGTAATGTTTTAAGAAAAAGCATTATCTAAGGCAATTGTCTAAATAAAGGTGTTATTAAGAAGACTCAAATATTATACATTGAATATATCTAGTTGGTTAGTTGACTTTTAGCTGCACATGTTCTTGTTCATTCGATAAGGTAAAAATTGATCCTTGCATAAAATTGTTTTATAAAACGTAATAAAAATTATATTTTGTAATATCAAAGTAGAAATGTGTAAGTTTTAGGAAAATGTTTCCATCTTTTGTAAAATTTATATGGAGTTTAAATTAAGTTTTTTGGTTTGTTTAAAATTAATGTAGCCTTCAGTTTATTAATTCATAATCACTTAAGTGTGTGTGCACCGATATGGCATTATAGCGGAATCAATTAATATAAATAAATGAAGTTTTGGTTTATCTATTTTCATATCTGAATACTGTAGATGAGGTATAGATAATCGAGTTCTTTTATTTAACACCCGTTCATACGAGAAATTATTGATCTTTTGGTCAATCCAACCAAATTAACTGTTTCTTTTCATTGAATTGTAAAAGTAAACATTTCTGGAAAATGTCATAAGATTAGATATGACAGGCCATGTTTTGGTTAGCTTTCAAAGGGTTGTACAGAAAATGACACAAGTGTGATAACTCTTTTCGTGTTAAGTCGCATCTCTTGTTTAACTCCGCCGCCATTTTTGCAAACGTTTTGGTCCGTATTATAACCAGTTTTCGCATTAAAACCGATTTTTGCATTATAGCCAATTCTCGCATTACAGCCAATTCTCGCATTACAGCCGACTCTCGCATTACCGCCGTTTCTCGCATTACAGCCGATTCTCGCATTACAGCCGATTTTCGCATTACAGCAGATTACCGCATTACAGCCGATTATTGAAATTTTGCTGATTCCTGCCTTTTTGACCGCTAATTGACGAAATAACTCTAATTAAAAGTAAAGTTTTAAATTTTAATACTCTCTCTCTCTCACTCTCTCTCTCTCTCTCTCTCTCTGGCTTATTGAAAATGAGAACTTCGTGCAAGATCATACATCGATAGAACTGATAGTTATTCATCACATAGAAATTATAACAATAGAAACATTAAAAGTTGCGATTCTTGTGAAATGATTTGTATTCTCAAAATAAGTTATATACTAAGAGTGGGTTTTATAATGAATTAGATGACCAAGAGCAGATAATTGAATGTTTTGTTTAATTCAATAATTGAGACAATAACAGTTGTTTTCACTCAAAAGGCCTTAGAAGAGATCATAGTAGCAAGAACAGTTGAGTTAAATTCAATAATTGCGAGCAAAGAAATAGGAGTCCAAATTAGAATAGAAATCAAGAGACCCATCGCAGGTACTTTAAAATAACATAAAAACGGAGGAATGATTATAATGAAAGAACCGTTGATTATCATCTTGAGAAGGGGTGGTCACGGAAAATGTTTGGTTATAAAATTTATTTTCCTGCAATACTTTGTTATGTAGTTTCTAATGAGTCGAACACCAATTAATAGATTATTAAAAGGACCTATTTAAAAAAAATGAACTTGGTCATAGTTTGTGAGAGTGAAAATAACAGAGACTAAAATAGGAACTAATTATCCGTATGTAAATTCTATACAAATGATTCTCCACTGATTTAAGGCAAAAAAATCTGATAATATTTTGCCACACCATTCACGTGATACCAATCCTCTCCATTTAATACTGTGCAACCGCTCTCTGGCTTCTATGTTTGCAAAGTGTATGCCACGTATGCACTCTTATGATAATAGACATCGCCGTCGACTTATTGTTATTTGTATCGAGTAATTGTTTTATATGAATATCATATAAACCTAACGCCAGTAGTCTTTTCCAGTTACACGGCATTTGTAGGAATAGAGTAAATGTACTAGAAACTGTGAACCCGATTAATAGGTAGTTATCAACACAACAGAATTATAAGTCAGTTTCTTCACTTCTGTCGCTGTTATACCCGGGATAATTAATTATTGAATAATTATTGAGCTTATCTTGATAAAATAATTTTAGAAAAATTCATTTATTTTTAGTTTATTTGAACTTTATTTTAGTAAAAATGTTTATTATATTTGAAAATTTTTTAACACTTTGTTTACATTTATTTTCCGATAAAAGTTTTATTGAAAGAAAAAAAAATTCTAATCAAAAATTTTATCATTTTAACAAAAATTATTGATATGCTAGATAAAATAGAAGTATTAATTTATAATTTCAATTCAATTAAAACCGAACCTATATTAGTGACAAATTGCCGCTAATGCTAAACTACGAGTGCAGTGCTAGACCATTAGAGCACACATAAAATGTGTTTAAAACAAAATGAGTTATTTTGAAAAGGATTTGAAAAGTCCTTAAAATATTTAAAATTGTTCAAATAAAATTAGTTATAGTTCTTTAGGATATTGAACTCTATTTTAAATTAATGAATAAATTTGTGTTAAACTAATAGAATTTAAATGAATGAAAATTAATATTTTTAGTTTCAAATGAAATAATTGGAGAGTTATAAACTCGATGACAAATTCATTTATTATTTTTCCTCAATTTATATAATAAATAAAAAGGAATTATTTAAGCAGACATTTTAACTATTGTCGATGTTTAAATCAATTATTGTTATTCCTTACTATAAGATAAAAAGTTATTTATTATTAGATGGGCTTAAAAGTTTTAAGTTAAAACTAATTGATATCACTTCTAATTAATTAAGTTATACAATAAAATTTTAAAATGATTTGAAAAATTGAAATCCCCCTATTACTGAAACTTTTAAATATACTCAGATAAACTCCAATTTTATACAGCCACCACCCACCAAAATACCCCCCCCTTTATGTTTGATACACTACATTACGTCAACTACAGCCACCACCCACCCGAATACTCCTCTTTATGTTCAATTCACTTCATTACGTCCACTACAGCCACCACCCACCCGAATACCCCCCTTATCTTTAATTCACTTCATTACGACCACTACTCTACCAACCCTTCTTCTGTCTAAACAACTGAATTATGTATTCTTCTTCTACCACTACTCTACCAACCC
>JAQFZM010002603.1:0-13082 GCA_034695785.1 Galumna obvia | reverse complement strand
TAAATTAAATTGTCATATTAAAAATTTGAATCATTTTCAAAATACTTGGCTTTAAGTTATTTTGTTAATTAAAAAAATAATTTCAATTTCAATTATTTATTTGCAAAATCTCTTAGTTTACTTTAAAATATTTTAGTTTTAAGCTAGATGATAAACAACTTCAAACATCAAAGCAATAACATTTATTTTTTTTAATAATTAAATAATTAATTTATTAAAAACTATAATATTTAATTTCAACATATTTAATCCTTAAAATTGATTAAATACAATATTGAAAAAAAATAAAATCTTTAGTAAATTTAAATCATTTTTATTATCGGATCAAGGCACACCTCTTTTCTATATAATTTTATTAATTATATTTATAAATTTTTTAATAAATAAGATTTGTTTTAGTAAAATATATATTATTCTTATTTTGTAAAAGAAAATTATTTTTTGAAAAAATTATAGGTTTTGAAAAAATTATAGTTTTTGAAATAATTTTTAAGCTTGTGAGGAATGTCCACTTTGGAAAGAATATTCTCAACATTGGCTCTACTGTCACTCCACACTTAAATCATAACTCATAGCCTATTATACCTGTCTTCTCTTCTATTAAATACAATAAATGTCAGCAAATAACTAAATTCGATTAAATTTAAATTAAATAATTTATATAAAATTATATTATATAAATATATTTTATCCCCCTAATATACCTAATTAATATTCCTTGTCAGACCTCGGGCATAATCTGAAGATCTAATTATTGTGAGCTGTTGTGACATCATTTATGTTGGAAATAATTGCTTGTTCATATATTCAATTATCTTAAACATGACTTGGCAAAAAAATATTCACTTAGATATATAATTTTAAGTAGAAAATAATAATGAATTCTTACAAAAAATATTAATGTAAATCATTTTATTGAGCGAATTGGGAAAGTTTTATGCTAAAATACTTACAAATTTATAATTAGATTAATAATTAAGGTGATATTAATTGAATGATAAAAGATCAATCTCCGAAAAAAATGTTTGTTAATTCCCCAAACTATCAAGATGTTCTTGAAAGTATTAAGTAGTCTTAATATTATTTTATTAAAAAATTTCTCATTTAAAATAAGTACAAAAATTAAGGATTTTATTTTTAAAACTGTAAATTTTGCTTAAAAATAATTGCAAAATTATACAAACTTTATTTTAAATTCAAATGAAATCAAAATTGGAGAACTAAATTTTTTCTAATATTTTATTGAAAACTTGATGGTTTATTACAGTTTTATAATTAAAATGTTAATTTTATCTAAATATATTATCACATTTTCTCTCCCCTCCTTTGACCTCTCTCTCCCTTTCTATCTTTCCCTGTCTCACTGTCTGCTGTCTCTGCCTGTCTGTCTCTCTCTCTCTCTCTCTCTTTCTCTCTCCCTTATAAAGATGTTTGTGAAATTCCTAAGTTAAAATTTACTTGAAACCATTAGGAAATCACAATATTATTTCTAAAAAAGTGCAAGTGTGATATAAATATAATAAGCAAGGAATTTTTTTATAAAATGTAACGTTTGGATAAAATAATTGTAATATTATCCAAACAATAGATTATTTATAAATGGATAACATTTCGTTAGTCTAATTTTTCTCTAAAACATTATTCAATACATTTAAATAATAAGTGTAGTGTATGTAATCGCTTTGCATCCACCCACCCACCCAATTTTTCAAATTCATATAATTACTCTTCTTTAAGTTTAAAAATAATGAAGTTTAACAATATAAATCATGACATATTTTATAATATCAATAATACCAATAATAATAATTATAATTTTTATTAATTTTTATAATCAAACAAATGTAAATTAGTAAATATAGAAAATATTTAATTTATGATTGTTTACTAGATGATTAAAGTTTTTCTTATTTATTATGCCAACCTTACAAGTACGAAATTCCTATCTCTGAATATACATAAAATATATTGTAAAATATATTAAATTTTGCAAAATGCTCATAAATGTAGTGGAAATGTCTTTGACTTCAAACTAGCCTGCGAAAGACCACACAATTTTAAGACCCGCACCTAACCCGCCAAAAAATTTTCAGACCCACTCCCGCCCCAAACCCGCACGCGTCCAAATTTACAAACTCGCACCCAACCCGCAGGAATCGCCAAGACCCGGCAGACCCCCAAGTATTATAAATTAAGTAAATTTTATACTTTTTGGCAATTATAAAGAGAAATAATACTATTAATATATTTAATGTATATAAATAATACAGTCGTCAATCGATAATTTTAACAAGTTGGATTTTGGTTATTAGATTAAAATTATCGGTTAGTTAAAATTATTGGTTAGGAGAAAAAAATACTCTTTTAAATTAATGTTTAATGAGTTTTATTGATATTTAACTAAAGAATCATTTATAGTTTGAGATTATTAATAGTATTTAAAGTTATTTTTAAATGAACTTCACATAAATTATGTTCAATTATCTCCAATATGACCGAAATATCTTTGCAAAAAAATTACTGAATTCAAAGCATTAGTGTGCATTATTATTTCCTTTTCATCTTCTTGAGAGTCAGAATCATCTTCAGAAATGGTGACACAATCTCTTTGTTTCCAAATATAATTGATATTTACTTAAGACTTAAGTTGTTATTCAATTAAGATTTCTTTTCGTTTAACATTATTTTAATTTTCTTGAAAATATCATATTTATTTTTAATTTTAAACTTTGTATCCATTTTATCAGATATTTTGAACCCATCAAATATTGATTTACTAAAAAATAATGAAAATTAATATTTTGAAATATAATTAACAATTTTTGAAAGTTTAGTTAAAACTATTGGTATGACTTTTATATGTCTTTCAATGAGATTTGGTTTTCATGTTTAGTTAAAATTAACGGTTTGTTAAAATTATTGGTTGTTTAAATTATTGGTAACTTTTTAACATTACGTCTATGGGAAGGGGTTTTTGGTTTTGAGTTTTAGTTAAAATTAATGGTTAGTTAAAATTATTGGTACTTAAAATTATCGATTGTTGACTGTACTTAATAAAAACTTTTATTTCAATTTCCAACTGATTTGAGTAAAAATCACTAAAAAAGTTTAAATATAAGGAAAAGTCGTGTTTTAGAGACAGTATTTAAAAGAAAAAAAGTGGCCAAAAATGCGGTTAACTGTCTATAGTATTATTAGAAATGAGTTGTTTTAGTTTTTTGACAACAGTATCGCTTTTGTACTTTTAGTCCCTTTCATTCTTTGTTAGCGAAGCAAAGATTGTCTTTTTTTTCTCGCCTTCTCTTAACTTTTCGAGTAATGTTAGGGCTGTGATTGGATTCACTCTAAAATATTTTGAGTCTTGTTTTCCATAGTCTTCAAAATAATTACTCCACAAATCCATTTCAGTGAACAAATCCATGAGTTGTCATAATTATGCGAAACACATCTGAAGATATCCCTCTTCGAACTCTCGAACGGGTTCTGAAATGGCAAAGAGTTCGCATTGGATTTATTCCAAATTAAACTGTTGGAGAGCTTCGAATGAAATACATTTTGTCTTCTCTTCCATCAAAAGTTTGAGAAGAGAGGATTCGATGTGTTTACAGGCGGAGAGACATGTAGTTTGTGCTACTTTTAGTGGCAAATTAGTGAACACTTTAAAAGTGCTCCGAAGAAAAGCTATTAAGTCTGATATATAGGGCGACGCCATTCCCGGAGATTAGATCAAAAGCCAGTCATTGTTTACTAAGTCTAAGAATTCATCGATTTTTTGATTTAATCGAATAAAGATCTGAGACTCGGGAAAACCTCATTTGGGGCGGTTAATCGATTATTTAATTGAATTCGAACCCCAATTCTCAAATAACAAGAAAATGAGCCACAAAAGATAAGGTTTGGTTTATTCAAATACCAAAATTTCCGCTAAAAATTGGGGTCGCAAAAGGAATGACTGAAAATTTATTGAAACTACTTTACATTTGAACTAAAGTCCCGATTATTACCGGACAGGTGTAGGAAAAAATAAAACTTCCGATTTATTTGAATGCCTTCAACAACAAAGAGTTAATTCGTAATAAAAACCTTGCACATTTATGCATGACCCCGACTCTGGCCACTGTGTAAGTCCAATTATTACTAAAATTGAGACTTATATTCCAAACCTAGACTAAAGACTTCTGACCTGGAAACTCACCCGACTTCAATGTTTTAGAACGTTTTTAGACAGAACTTCAAGAATCAGTACTCAAAAAACCATTTCCCAAATCACTCGAAGAACTAATAGCAAGAGTTCAGAAAATGTGGAAATCCTTTTCGGTCGAGTATTTAAAAAAACTTGTCCATTCTATCCCGAAGTGCATCAACCAGGCCATTATTAATGAAGGTCGACACAACAAATAATAAACTAAATAATTATGCAAAAAGTTGTATATAATTATTACTAGTCTTCGAGTCATAATTAAATAAAGTTACTAGTATAATTTTGTGGTACAAATCTCCTGGACACACTGTATGTGGGTGGGCTGTCAGAGTGTTTGGGTAGGTACATAAGTTTAGTGAATAAATATAAAAATCAGATACAAAACAATTGAGTTATCAAATTCAATTTGATCAAGGTTAATTCATAAAATTCTACGAACTATTGGTTATTTTTAATCAAATAATTGAGAAGTAATTAAAGTTAATTTAATTTTCATATTCAGTGCTAACAAAAGTGAATCACATATTTCTAACAATAAATTAAACTTCATTGCTGTTCTTCAACTTTATTACTCTTTTAAAATAACGATTAAATATAATTAAATTATATTTTAATCAATACATTAAACATCAATGATTTAAAGCATTTCTTTAAGTTTATAAATATTTAATTCAATTTAAAAAAAAAATTTCAGTCCATTTTATTATTATTTTCATATCAATTGACAAATACCTGTTCTCCAATTCTTTGATACCAATAACAAAGTATTTTAAATATTTTATTTTACTTTAAATTTTCAAAATTATATTAAAATCTTTTTATTTACTAAATATTCGTTTCACTAATATTTGAAGTATAAATAAAAGACAATATAATTCATATAAAAAAATTAATTTAAAGAATTTTTATCACAATTTCAAAGGAAAAATATTTTTTATCAAAACAAAAATTTAATTTTTTCACAAATAATTAAATGCACATAAATTAATATTTTTTTTAAAATAATAAAACATTTTTTACTTATTATTTAAATTAATATTATTTATATTCAGTTTCCTCATAAAACCTAAGCTTAAGTTTATAATAGAAATTAAATACCAAATGATTTAATATTTTTAAAAGTACTTTTTCAAACACTTTTATAAATATAAAAATAACAATTTAAGGGCACAAAACTTAACTTGCTAATTTGGATAATTATAATTTACAATATCATTCAAATTAACTTTAAATGGTTTATCGAAACCTCTTAAGTATTTATTTGTATCAAAACCTTTAAATTTATTCCAATTGTTTACCGAATATGAAACCATCACTAAATAGAATGACTTAAGTCGTGGACAGGTATTGAACAGAGATTTCACCTTTTCTTCAAAAAGTTTGTCATCAATAATGTGGTAAACGATTACAAGAGTTTGTATTCGTGGCAGTCGTCTGATGCTATCGATTATAGTTTCACTGATTTTCATGCAATGAATTAAAAGAAAACTTAAATTCGATAAATATTTGTCGATATCTTTATAGAAGTCATCGCTTAGTCTTAACAATAATTTTAAATGTCTTAGATTTGAACAGTTCTTAAGTGATTCACAAGTAATGAGTGGGTCTTCAATTAGTTTATTACCGTAATATTTTAGCTGAAAATGTTTCAGATTTGGGAAACACTTTATAAACCGAAACACTGATTGAATCGATGGTATACTATAAGCGGTTAGAACTAACTTTTCAATAGTTTTACATTTATTTCCCAATTTTTCCAAACAATTAATCAATTTTATCGAAGGAATTGACATTGATAAATTAAAGGTCAAATGTTTGAGACTAACCAATCGGGAGAGTTCTTCGAATATTTGAGGAACCATTGGTTTCATTAAACTATTAAATTCAATGTAAACCCACTGAAGGTTTTGATTATTGCGAATCATTTGACATAAGTTTTCTTCCATCTCATCCTTTAACCACGCCTTCAAATGTGTTATACAATTAACCTTGTTCAATTCTTTCCAATCTTTTTCTTTATAGACAACAATAAAAAGTTTACGAAGTTTTGTAAATCGATTGAAATCGAGTTCTGGTTTGAGTGATATATAAGAAAATGATAATGACTTGAGTTGTGTTCCATAGAATTCAAGGAATTTAATATATTTTTCACTTCTATTACAATCAAAAGTGGAATAAATTGAAGTCAGGTTTTGGCAATAATTCATTAATGAGTCAAATATTTTCTCATTAAACATAAAACCAAAATTTGAGAAATTTTTGATGTCTGTTATGTTCGGACACTTTTTAACTATATTTTCCAAATATTTTTCATTAAGTTTTGAATCAATAATATTATAATGTTTTCGTTCGATAATATTGTTATTCAATACCAATCGATTGACTCTTTGAAAGATATTATTCTTCCAGTGATGGGACACACATTCAAACTTCAATTTTTCCTCTAATGGCAAATAACTCAACACATCCGCACACAAGTCGTCACCGAATCTCTCGAACGAACACTTCCTATAAGTTGTACTCATTTTCACTATAATATTTAACTTCACTTCTCTTTTGAACTCAACTCTAAAATGTGTTAAACAAATGAATTTCAGTTAAATTTATTCTTATTTTCATATTCAGTACTTAACACCTGTTCTTCAAATTTATATATATCTCTTAATTATATTTTCAATTCTTTGAATTTCTTTAATCCCTTAAATTCCTAATACTTTAAATATATTTATATAAAGATCTCCAAATAATTGGTTAATCTTTTTGTTTTTAAAAATAGTCGTTTCACTAATATTTATAATAATAAAAATAAAAAATAAATCAATAAAAGATATCAATCAAATAAATAATAAATGAACCTAAAATTATTCATTTATTTAATATAATAAAAACTAAAATTTAGTGCTAAACATAAGGTCTTCAAATGATTTAATGATTTTAATTTTTACCAATAAATGTTCTCTAAAATCATATTTTAAATTATTATATAAGTTATAATTTTATTAATAAATAGTATTAAAATTCAGTTAATCCTAATTTTTATTAAAAATTATTTATTTATAATTAAAAACTTTACTTATCCCAATTGTACAAGGTTATTAAATTGATTCATTTAAAATTAAGTTTGTATTAAAAGATGGCCGAAGTCTTTATTAATATTCTTCGAATTAATATAAATATTCAAATGATTTAAATATCATTTAAAGGGTATAATAAATCCCAAAATATTGAGACTATTATTAAAGAATTCTTCTTATTGTGTGGACTCAAACAGATAGGAATTTCTTTATTTAATAGTAATCCGTTTAGTATTTAAACGTTTTCATATCAAATGTTTAATATTTTAGAAGAATTTGGAAATAATATATTAGTCCACTGTATTTGCCTTTACTATATTTAACCTTGGTTTATTGGTTTCTTTTTAAAATATGTGACTGGACACTTTTCTTAAATCTTGCAATAATTTAAAGTAAAATATATTCTTTTATTGAAAATTAATGGTTTAAATTCATTTATTTTATATTTTTATCATTTTAAATATTATTGAAACAAATATATAGTAAAAAAAGAGATTAACAAATTATTTGGAGATTTTATGATATGTATATTTAAAGTATTAAAAGTTTAAAAGATTAGAAAAGTTCAAAGAATTGGAAAATAAAATTCAATGATATGCAGTTAAATGTATAGTTGAAGAACAGGTGTTTATCATATGATTTGAAAATAAGTATAAATAGAAATGAAATTCGTTTTTTAACACATTTTAGAGCTGAGGTTTGAAAAGTGAAGTGAAGTTAAATATTATTGTGAAAATGAGTACAACTTATAGGAAGTGTTCGTTCGAGAGATTCGGTGACGACTTGTGTGCAGATGTGTTGAGTTATTTGCCATTAGAGACGAAATTGAAGTTTGAATGTGTGTCCCATCACTGGAAGAATAATATCTATCAAAGAGTCAATCGATTGGAATTTAATCGATTGACTTTTGGCCTAAAACTCAATAATATTATTGATTCAAATCTTCGCGAAAAATCCTTCGAAAATCTTCTAAAGAAGTGTCAAAACATAAGAGACATAAATTTAAACATTTATTTGGAAGATTCAAACGACAAACTATTTTCATACAAAATATTAGACTTAATTATGAATTATTGCAAAAACTTGAATTCAATTCACTTCTATTGGAAAGACTTTTCAAATGAAAAGTTAAAACAATTTATTGAATACTTTGGACCACAACTCAAGTCATTAGATTTTTATTATTCTTATTTAAAGCCCGAAATTAAAATCGATTTCAATAAGTTTACAAAACTTCATAAACTCTTAATTGACAGTGGATTTGATTTAACCCAATTGAGCAAGGTTAAATGTTTGACTCATTTTAAAATTCGTTTGTATGAATTTATGGCCGAAGACTTTATTAATATTCTTCGGAATAACACAAATCTTCAAATGATTGACATTTATTTTTCTCGATATAATAATTATCAAAATATTGAGACAATCATTGAAGAACTCTCACGTTTGGGTGGACTCAAACAATTAAATCTTCGTTTATATTATTTCAACGATATTTCCGATCAAATGTTCAATAATTTAGAAAAAGTGGGAAATAATTGTAAAACTATTGAAAAGTTAGTCATTGAGTTTCACAGCATTTTTATAATAACTAAATCTTTACTTTCGGTTATAAAATGTTTCCGAAATCTGAGATATTTAGAGCTCAATAACTATAACTATTATCAATGTAGTTTATCAATTGATTCACACATTACTTTTGAATGGCTTAAGAACTGTTCAAAACTCACTCATTTGAAGCTAAGGATAAATGGATTGACTGTCAATTTCTTCAGAGATATAGACAAATATTTACCGAATTTAAGTCATCTCTCAATTTATTCCTCGAATTTTACTGAAAACATAATTGATATCATCGGACGACTGCCACGAACACAAAGTGTATTCATCGCTAACTTAACTACACTTAAATTGAGTGAAGAAAAAGTTAAAAGTCTTTATAAAAGGTGTCCATTACTTAAGAAATTTGAGTTTTATTTAAAACCTCCACTAAATGTTAAATTTTTTTAGAGAAAGTATTTGTAAATATTTTTATAAATAATTTGATTTAATTCTATAAATTTATTTAAAAAACTCCTGGTTAATACATCACAGTAATATTTGACAATAAATATATTTATCATAAGATCTCCAAATAATTTGTTAATCTTTTTTTAAAAAAAGTTTCGTTTCAATATTAATTGTAATAATAAAAAATTTAAAAAATCAATTTATACGATAAATGAATAATAAAAGAATTTTAAAAAAATTAATTACAAAAAAGTTAATTTTTCTCTCAAAAAATTACTTAATAATTTATTTAATATAATATAATAAAATTTAATAATAAACGTAAAGCAAAGAACAAATGATTTATAATTTTTAACCAAAATATTGTTAGTTCTCTAAAATAATATTTTAAATTATTAGTTAAATAATAGTTTTATTAATAAATAGTATAATAATCCAGTTAATCTTTATATTTATTAATTCAAAAAAGGGCCCTTTTAAGGACTTCTAAATATGCAATCTCAAATTCTATTAACAAGTTCATTGAAAAACCATACCCTTTAATAATCAAAATATAACTAATATTTGACATTTCTTTATACGTTGTATCATGATCAAACTCTATTATAAAAAGATATTGACCAATGAGTATCAATTATTTTTCATATTTTCAAGCGCGTACTTTAAAAGTTTGGAATCTAAATTATAAACAATAATATATAATTTAAAACTTGACTTATCACAATTGAGCACGGTTGAAACATTTACTCATTTAAAATTAAATTTGTATGAAAACATGGCCGAAGACTTTATTAATATTCATCGAATTATTACAAACATTCAAATGATTGACATATCATTTAAACTTTAAATTTTCCTTTAAATTTTAAAGATATAATAAATCTCAAAATTATTATTACTAAAGACCAGTCTCCGTTTATTTCATTTGGGGTCGAAAACTCAGACGTTTATTTCAATTGTGGTTCCGTTTATTAAAACAATACATAGTTGTAAATGTCATATATGAATGCAAATTCACTCGAAAATTAATATTTTGTCCATTTTTAACCTACAATTTAATTTTTAAGTAAAAATCGCTATAAAATATCGTAATTATTAAGTAAAAACGATTATTAACTGAATATATTGTCAACATTTTATTACTTCTAATAAATAATTATTGAATAAATAGAAGTTTGTGTTTAATATTTAAATAAATATTTTTTTAAAAATTTATTTTTAGTTTTAAAACTAAAATTTGAATACAGTTTTATCATTATTTTTAATTAATAAAACTTTGAATCTAATCAAGTTTATTCTAACCAATATAAAACATCCTTGCACATTTCACTAAATGTAGTATTCAATTTAAGAGCACTGTTTTCAGTAAATTCTATAACATGAGGAGTGTCCTTGCCAAAACACCATTCAGGCCAACTAATTTTATGATCTCTCATAACTAAAGACCAGGGTTTCCGTTTATTTCATTTGGGGTCGAACACTCAGCGGTTAATTTTAATTGTGGTTCCGTTTATTAAACCAGTATATAGTGGTAAATGTCATATATGAATGCAAATTCACTCGAAAATTAATATTTTGTCCATTTTTAACCTACATTTTAATTTTTGGGTAAAAATCGCTATAAAATATCGGAATTATTAAGGAAAAACGATTATTGACACAATATATTGTCAATATTTTATTACTTCTAATAAATATATATTGAATAAATAGAAATTTGTTTTTAATGATTAAATAAATAATTTTTTTAAAATTAATTTTAGTTTTAAAACATAAACTTTGAATAAATACTGTTTAAACTTTATTATTTTTAATTAATAAAACTTTGAATCTAATCAAGATTATTCTAACCAATATAAAACATCCTTGCACATTTCACTAAATGTAGTATTCAATTTAAGAGCACTTTTTTCCGTAAATTCTATAACATGAGGAATGTCCTTGCCAAAACACTATTCAGGCCAACTAATTTTATGATCTCTCATAACCAAATGTATCGTGTAATATTCTTGCCGCCATCTTGGATAATATATTCTATGTATTTTTGGACAGACCTCATCTGCAAGATTACCAAACATTCCATTGACTCGATGAACAATATCCGGGACTTTATTCAGAATAGAATGTGGAAGTAATTCCCACGCATTGTAATACCAGAGACTTTCATTATAATAGGGATAAGAGTCGATATACCTGTGCAGGAATGGTGCGTTTTTGTGGGCAATGTTGGGTAAAATTAAATCTGTGAAACCCCTTCTGTTGTCACCGAATATTAGTCCACTGTATTTGTCTTTTAATGTATTTATCCTTGGTTCATTTGTTTCTTCCAAAACTGAATTACTTGATACTTTTTTTATATTTTGTAAGTTATCATTTAAAGCTAGAACATTTGAACGAATAATTAAAAACATAAAATATTAACTTATTGCACACAAAATAAGCAAGCAAATTTGAAGGACTTTTGATATTTTTATCATTTTATTTACCATTATTTTTCTCTTTAAATGAACAAGGTTGTTTATTTAATGAGCAAGTTTATTATTAATAATCATTAATGAATTATTTTTACTTATTATATATAATTTATTACCAAATAATTACTTCAACAAATATTTCCTAGATATGATCAAGCATGTTTTCTATGTAAAATTTAATTCATTTATTTTAAATTATATTATAAATATATTTGCATAATTATATCTAGATAAAATAAGCTTTAATTCACAGCTAAAGAAAATTATTATTAACTTAATATTAAATGATCTAGAATCTAGATAATAATGCCATAAATGATTTGTTATTTAATTAAAGTGAATAACAAAGATATTTAATAAAAAATATTATATAATCATGCTAAATCAGCAAAATTTTATTTAAATTTCTTATTATCATCAAATTTATATAATTTACCATGATTATTATAAATTATAATTAGATATTTTATTATTTTAATTCATTAATTAAATAAATTATTGTTTTCATTCATAATAATATTAGAATTAAATTCTATTCAAATAAAATAAAATATTATAAAATTCATTAATTATGGCTTTCGAGCCTTAAAAATAAAGATTTGAGATAATTTAAAACCCTTTAAAGGTATTAATAAAACTATTATTAAACACATTATTCCTCAATAGTTTTACAATTACAGTTCGTCCTCCATATAACAAGAATATATATATAAAAAGAACCTCGATATAACAAGGTGCATCAACCGTTTCCAGGTAATGCAAAATGAAATTTATTTAACAAGATTTCGATTTAACAAGATAATTTAGCTTGCAACAAAGACCTGGTTAATTCGAGTCCTAACTGTATTTCCAAAATATTAAACATTTGATATTAAAACGTTTTACTATTAAAGGGTTTACTATTAAATAAAGAAATTCCTATAAGTTTGAGTCCACACAATTGGAAGAGTTCTTTAATAATTGTTCCAATATTTAGGGATTTATTATATCCTTTAAAGGATATGTTAATCATTTGAATTTTTATATTAATTCTAAGAATAATAATAAAGTCTTCGGACATCTTTTCATACAAACTTAATTTTAAATGAGTTAATTTATTAACCTTGCTCAATTGGGATAAGTAAAAAAAGTGATTAACAAATTAATTGGAGATCTTATGATATCTATATATTTAAAGTTTTAGAAGTTTAAGAGATTAAATGATATCAAAGAATTTGAAAATAAAATTAAGTGATATATAAAGTTGAAGAACAGGTGTTTATCATATGATTTGAAAATAAGAATAAATAGAACTGAAATTCATTTGTTTAACACATTTTAGAG
>JAQFZM010002602.1:0-13083 GCA_034695785.1 Galumna obvia | reverse complement strand
GGATGGGTTGGTTGGTTAGTGGGTGTGTGGGCGAAGAATGATTCTATATACTACATATTACTCCGTAAATCTAGTGAAAAATAAATTGAAAGTGATTTTATAATTCAAAATAATTTAATGTTACTTTCAATAAATTAGACAAAATAATAGAAAAATTACAGTTAATAAAATAATTAATATTATATTTTATTATGTTGTTATTAGTTGATATTAACCACAATAAAAATGAAATAAAATTGAATCAAAAATATTGCTAAATTTTGTAATTAAAAATTTAAGTTTAAACAAATGTCTGAATGAGTGAAAGTGTGACCGTTTGGTTCAATTCCTGAACTAAAAGAGAACAAAATTTTCAACAGAACTAAATATTTGAATTTTAGGAGACAAAGTGTTGTTTCTTCTGAGCATCGTCTATCAGCCGTCACACCCGCAGGGCAGTTGGTCGCAAATTGTTCAGTTGATGTGTCAGAACTTTGCGTTTTGGTTGGCCCTCTTTTGGAAATTCTGTTCCCATGCAATTCTTTTGCCATGATTCATCAGAGATGGAAATAAGTTTTGAATCAAGTTTTGTTGTGCTATTTGTTGAACCCTTTTTCTTAAAATTTTTCCAAATATTTGTTGATATATAAGACACATTTTGTGTACCTGAATAACGCTAGAGAGTTGTGTGACAAACATCTCGAATGTGAGTCATTTGTATTTGAAATGTTTGAAGTATTGTTTTATTTTAAAGGCTTTTTACTTATTTTTCTTAATTTCTATTATTTTCCTATATTTTTCCTAATTTTCCCTTTTTGTCTTGGGAGGATACCTTACTTTTCGTCCTAAGGGGGTGTAATTTACCAAATTTTTTTATCTATAGGGAGTATTTTGAAATACTTCCCCCTTAAAAAATCCATTGGCCATCCCTGCTATTAAATATATTATTATTAAGATCATATTGATATTATCATAAACATATAAATAAATCAATATAAATTTTCCATTTTTACATAAATGTCTAGTGCAGCAGTTCACTTAAATTTAATAGAGAGTTAAAAAAAATTTATTCTAAATAAAATCTCATTAAAATTGTCAGGAAATGAGAAATACCCTTAATTTTGTCCAATATTTATTTAAAAATAATTTGGAATAAAATTATTAAGTTTCAATTTTATATGTATAATTGATATATTCAAAGGTTAATTTATTCTAATTCTTGTATATAAGTATAGTGTATTTGATATAATATTAAATGGAACTTTTCAACATAAATTAATACTAGTTCAACTATTGAGAATAATAAATTATATTTAATTATAAATTTATAATTATATATTATATTATTTGAAGTTAAATTTGTGTTTTACAAAATCATTGAGGTATGATTAGATAATTTTTAAATAAATTTGTAATCAGTATATTTATTTTTCATTATATAAATGTTTGATAATTAGAATAGTAAACTAGCAAATTTTATGAAAATTTTTTTGAAAAGTTTATATTATATATTTCTAAAAATTTTAGATTTTACATTTTATAAAATTCTTTTTAAAAATAATTATATAATATTTTACGAACAGTAATTTTTTATTATTAATTGGTCTTAATTGATGAAATTTTCTATAATTCACTTTTGAAGAAGAAAAACCCATCCAGTTTTATATTATGACCTTTTAATTTTATATTTAATTATAATAATTCATGTTTTAAACATTTTAAACATAAAACACAAAACCTATACAATTCCTGTTTATGATAATAATTCAAATACCTTTAATTTATTCTTTTAAGTAATGATTCTATTAAAAAAATATAAATGCTTTCATTATTTCCTATCAATCACTGTTTAGGTTTTAACAAAAATTTTCTATTTCAATTATTTTCATTCATTTGATATCTTTAATACTTTTCATAAATTTTATTAAAGGAAATAATTTTTTATAAAATTATTAAAAAGTTTGTCAAAATTTTATTTAATTAGATGTATATTTTGCTTTTTAAATTAAAAATTTAAATATATACTAAATCTAAATTTACTCAAATGACTAAACACAATTTTATTCTAATATTATTCAGGAGCTCTTAGGAGCCGGATTCTGTTGGACAGCAATACCACACTTAGAATTGTATTGAAATAAATATTTCTTAGTTAAAAACATGGCTTCAATTACTTTAAAAGTGCTAATAATTTCAACAATTTATGACTTGAGATCACATTTCTCTCCCAGTCTTCGCCTCTCGTATGGAACCAAATGTGAGACACTTTAAGTTTGTCTCTGAAGAAGGCAATAAGCAATTGCCGAAACTGTCGGACCCGCAATCAGTAATTGTTTGTTTAATTGTGAATAACTTCGAGAAAATTGTTCTTGATAAAATATTAATTATTGAAATATTTTTTAAATCTCAAAAGAAATGAATAAAACTCTTTTTAAACTTGCAATCTATATATAAGTGTATACGTGATAATATGAGTAATTATAGTATCCTTGAAAAAAATTATCAATGAATTTCACTTTAAATAATAACTTTTGGCGAAATTATTGCAATATATTCTGTAATTACTTTTAAAAACTAAATAAATAATTATAATTCAAATGAAATAAAGGTTAATTCTTTTTATTTATAAATGAATAGTAGAAAATTATCTAGATCAAAGTTACTCATTAATCAAGATAATATTTTCTGAATCATAGAATAATTGAACAAAAATTCCTTTCAAACGAAAACACATTATATCTATTCATAGATATTTTTATGTGTTTTAAAGTCTATGCACAGAACTGTTAGTGTTTAATATTTATTAGAACAAGGACAAATGCTTACATTGAATAAAGGCATAGTGCGCACACCATTGCAAACACAGACACTCCATTATAGTTAAACTTTAAAGAATTTCATTTAATTAATAGAAAAGAATTACTCATTTTAAAAGTATGAATAAACTAAAAAATATGAAACACAGTGTAACCTCTTTATAATGAACGAATTTATAAAGAGTGTACATTAATTTTGGTGTCACGTGGTTTGCATGTAAATGTTGAGCATCAAAAACGCGCACGAGATTTTATTCTGATATAGCGTATAGACAAGGTGAAATATTTATCATATATACGATTAGTAAAAGGGTCATATTTTTACTAAACTAGATCATGTTATTTAAGAATATAAGACAGAAGGTACTTTTTTAGGTACTTTTTTCCGTTTGGAAATAAGAACTATTAAAACCAAAAAAATTGTAAAAATATTAATGAATTTTTTAAGTTATTGTCTTAAATAAATAGCGAATGAATTATAACTTCTATTTGTTATCAAAACAATATTATCTCTCATTTTATTAATTAGATTTTTTTATTATGGCTCAAAATATGGCTAAAATATTGGTGAACTATATTTTTAAACTTGGTAAATTACTTCTTATGAAAACAAAAGTAATTCAATTCCTCAATAAACTTAAATATAAAAGAAACGTGATTTTACCTAGCATCAAAATTATTAATAACAATGAAAAACAAATAAATAATTTGGAAATTATTGAAAAGTTTTGCGTCAAATATTTCATTATATCATCGAATAGTTTTAAAGATTATTGTTTTGGTAATCAAAATATCAAACGATGTAGACTTAATTGGATTTCAAACTTGGTTTTGCTCTTATTGTCGATACGATTCGCACTTTTGGCACTTATAGATAACTTATAGATAACTCTAAACTTAAGGAACTCCTCTTTGACTTCGCCTCAATGAGTAAAATGTCAAAGGTTATATATATCACCATTAGCATGATTAAATTTGCCTTTTTCTCTTTTGGCTCAATCATACAAAAATTTGAAGAAAGGCAAATGCTTTATCCCCTTACAATTCTTTATGAATATCAGATAAATCGTGAGTCCTATCCTTTAAGTGTTAAACAAAGAAATCGATTTAAAAAAGTTATAAAAAGTGGAAAAACATTAATAAAAATACTATACTTTGTTTGTGCGAACATTATATTTGTTTTCTTTACACTTTTGTCTATAATATCAATGATTAAAAGATACGAAACTCATTCCATTTGGAGCCTAATTTTTTGGCAAATTATGACAATTATTTGGTCTCTTCGAGATTCCTCTATATTTGCGGGACATTCCGTTATATTTCTATTGATTACCAATTATTTAAAATTACAGTATGAAGAGGTTAATGAACTAATTGACTCCGGACTAAAACAAAGAAATATCAAAACTATATTGAGAGCAATAAAACGCCATGCTGCTATTACTAAAATGCTGAACAAGGCAAATAAACGATTTAAATTACTTTTTTTTGTTTTATATTATACAATGATTCCATATCTAAATATAAATTTTTACATGATATTTGCTAGTTCAATTAATATACTATGGCGAATAAGTAGGCTTCTTTTATTCTGCTTGACCCTAGGTACTACTTTTATTCTAAGTAATTCGTGTACAGCACTCACTAAAAGGGCTCATATGTCGAGAAAGAGTCTCATCAAAAGCCTTTCAATTAAATTAAATTTTAAGCAAAAGTTTAAGATTTTATCATTTATTGAAGGATTAGATGAAAGAAAAATTGGTTTTAGTTGTTATGACTTCTTTGTGTTGACTAACTTTGAATTCTTTCAGTATAGTGCCTTGCTCATTTTTAACCATATTCTTAT
Source organism: Galumna obvia (assembly GCA_034695785.1). Lineage (NCBI taxonomy): Eukaryota > Metazoa > Arthropoda > Arachnida > Sarcoptiformes > Galumnidae > Galumna > Galumna obvia. Next base: position 8,442 of record JAQFZM010002602.1, on the reverse strand, counting down.
AAAAGAATAAATAGAAAAAGAATTATAAAATGTTTAGATATTACTTAACTAAAGATTATAAACCTATAAATGGAGTAATAATGAAGTGAATCTTTTTTTTCAAATAATTAAATAATTTTTCAATATTTTGAGTACTATTTTTAGTTTTTAGTTTAGAATTATTGTTTGATTTATATATTTTAACATTTATTTAAACCCAGAACAATATTATTTTAATTATATTTAACTTATTTTCAACTAAAATTAAAAAATCTGTTTGAATATCTTTAACTCAAAACTAATTTATGTATACATTTTTAAATTCTTCAAAATGTTTCATATTTTATAGAGTTCTCAGAAGTGTAAACCATATAATCAAAAGAAAATTACATAAATAAAACGATTTTCAAAATAATGATCGGATATAATCTTTAATTCTTCATCTGTTCGGACAACAAATTCAAATAAAAGATTTGTTAAGAATTTTAAGTCTCATTTGTTTTAATTCAGAGAATCATTTATTAAAGAAAGAGTTTTTTTAAACCAGAATTTAATTAATAATGATTTAGACCAAAGATAAGATCACAAATATTTGCTCTTTCAATGAGTACTACATAATTGGAAGTCAATTCCATCCCATTTTTCCAACTTTTGTTATCTTAACTTAATTTTCAGTTTTAATAGATATTAAGTTTTACTAAAATTTTATATTTAATAAAATTTTTATCATTTTTTATGATTAATTGATTTCTATTTTTTTTTATAATTCTGTAATTTTGGATAAATCCTAAACTTGACCTCTAATTCCTATATTTATTATTAATCAAATTATTAATGACATAACGTGTAGTCAATTAATTAATCTAATGTTTGTGTGAAGAATAACCATTAATATATTGAATTCATTTTATTTGACATTGGATATAAAAATAAATGTGTTAGCAATACTTAAAACTTGCACTAACCATTAAAATAATCAAGTAACTTAAAATATATTAATAATTTCTTTTAAGTTATTGTCTTAAATAAACTACGATTGAATTATAACTTTTATTTGTTTTCAAAACAATATTAATTCTCATTTTATTTATTGATTTTATTTATATCAAAATATGGCTACAAAAATATTGAGCCATTTATTTAAACTTGGTAAATTACTTTTTATGGAGAAAAAAGTTATTCAATTCGTTAATAAACTTAAATTTAAAAAGAATGTAATTTTACCTAGCATCAAAATCAATGACAAACAATTAAATGATTTAGAAATTATTGAAAAGTTTTGCGTCAAATATTTCATTATATCATTGAATAGTTTAAAAGATTATTGTTTTGGTATTCAAAATATCAAACGATGTAGACTTATATAATAGATGGCTAAAGGAGCCGACCTCAGGGCGGGGTATCAGAGGGGGGTATTTTGGCTTGGCTCAGGGGGGTATTAGGGGGGGTATTTTGAAATACCCCCCCTTTAGCCATCTATGCTTATATGGATTTCAAACTTGGTTCATCTCTTATTTTCGATACACTTTTGTCACTTATAGATGACTTCATAACGAGGAAACTCTTTTTTGACTTCGCCTCAATGAGTGAAATGTTAAAAGTAATATATTTAAACATTAGCATGATGCATTTTGTCCTATTCTGTATGGCCTCAATCGCGCAAAAATTTGAAGAAAGGCAAATGCTTTATTCGCTAACAATACTTTATAAATATCAGACAAATCGTGAGTCCTATCTTTTAAGTGTTAAACTTACTAGTAAACCCATTTGTTCGACAGTCACGGATTTAAATTATCTTGGTCTCTTTTGAAAGCTTATGTTTCATAGAATTGATTGATATAAAAATTATCGGCCAATGGGCTAATTTTCCCTTGAAATTGGCCAGTTAAAATTGGTGTTTAAAGCTTTAAAAAAGATAAATTTTTGAACTCATTTGATATTATTATTAGCAAAGTTTGAACATGATAACATTATTTGTTAAACTTGAATATTTTACATTAGAAAACTCTGGTTTACACATTTTTATATTGATTTTCATTCATATAAATAAATGCAAAGTTCAAAATATTAAAGTAACAAATAATTTTATCATGTTCAAACTTATAGCAAAATAATATCAAATGAGGTCAAAAATTTATCTTTTTTAAAGATTTAAGCATCAATTTTACTTGACAAAATTCACGGGAACATTAGTACATTGGCCCATAATTTTTACATGATTTAATTATATGAATAATAATCTTTCAAAAGAGACCAAGATCATTTAAATCCGCGACTGTCGAACAAATGGGTTTACTACTTAGATCACTTTATCCATAATAATTTTTGAAATATCTAGGATAATTATAGTTTATAAAAAATTAACAATAAAAAAATTTGAACTTATTTTTAAGCTAATAGAATTAAAATTTTGAAAAAATTAATAAAACTTGACAAATATGACATCTTATTGCGAATTATTTTCAGGTAAAATCAAAGATTGTCCAGCAGCTAAGTTGTTTACTTTAACTTTCTTAATTGAAATATCATAAAATATTTCGTATATCCACATTTCCTAAGTTTTAAACAATAGAACATTAATTTATTTGATCATAACTGTGCTATAGAAATTAGCATTGCTCTTTAGTTTGTTAACCGATTTCAAATATTTTGGTGTTATTTTTATAGCCATATATTCTCTATTATAAGAATATAAAAAATTTAAGGAAATCTCATAAATTTTTTAATTATTCCATTAAAGTATATTCTATAGTTAAATCAATATAAAAATATTTTTCATGATACAAAATTTTTTATCAATATTTTTTATACTCTAATTATTCTAAACAATTCTAATGAAACCTTTTAAAATTTTTCATCAAATGAAAGTAAAAATAATATCAATTTAAATGTGTAATTAGTGGTGTCATAAACGGCAGCAAACAAATCATATAAACACATACCAAGTTTGCCATCCCTGAGATAATATGAGGATTCTTTGCCTTCTTTGAGCGCTTTATTCTTAGCAGCGATGAGGGCATCACAAAGGTATCATTCAATTGACTCTGAATAATATTTGTAGTTATCGATAAACTTATTTTTTCAAATAGCTTTAAATATTATAAAATTTTTAAAGCAATACTTTATAAAAAATTATTAATATTTTTGAAATGATTTTAGAAACAAAAATTTGAAATAAAAAGACAAAGGGATTAAAACAGAGATGGCTAAAGGAGCCAACCTTAAAGAATTTTTAGGGAAATATATAAAAAATTTTAGGATAATTTATCTAAAATCCTCTAAACATTCATAAAACGTCGATTTTAAAACGTTTTCATTCGTATTTGAATATATTTATTCATATTTTAAAGTAATTAATCAAAATTAATACAAAAAGGCATTTGGGTGTAATATTTAAAACTTAGAGCACAAAAATATTCCCTAAAAATCTGGATTTTTACGATTTTAAGCAATTTTATTAAGTTTTAAGTTATTTTTCCAAAATAAATAGAATTTTGTTTATTTTTCTCAAATATTTTTAAATTTTTCAGAAATTTTTCCCTACTTTCTCCTTTTTCTAAAGAAGGAGAAGTACTTGACTTATCGGTTAAGGGAATAATTTAAGGATTTTTTGTCTCAGGATGGTTATTTTTAAATACTTCCTTTCAGCAATTTCTGGATTAAATATAAGTCAAATAAGATAAAAATATTTTCCTACACATTTTTTGTAATTTTGAAATTTATTTAATTTAATTATTTGCAATTTAATTTTATTATCTGATTTAAAAAAGATTTCTTTTTTCTGTTTCAAAACCTTTAACGCACTCTTTATAATAGAGTCTTAAAATTATCTAGAACATTTGAATAATTTATTGAATTATCTCTTTGTTTTTATAAATTTCTCTAAATCTTGGAGATTTTAAATTTTATTAAATATTTTCAAATATTTTAGCTTTAATGAGTTTTAATTTATTTTTTTAAAAATATTAATAAAAATGTAATAAACATATTTAATAACAATACGAATAAAGAGATTATTTTAAAATAGATATTTAATTAATGAAATTTAATATCAGCGAATGAAATGGAACTCAAATACCTAACCTTTCACTATTAATTGGGAAAAATATTGTATTTATTTCATCAATTGTTAATAATTTTTAATTTTAAGTTTGTTAAGAATACAATTAAAATGTTTATCTCTATCAACTTCTCTTTAATGTTTTGGCGTAAGTTTTATAAATAATTTTTAGTTAACTTAAGTTTTAATAATAAATTGAAAATAGTTTTAGTGTTGATTCAATTGAATAACTCAGAGATCGCCGACTTAAGTCATATAATAAAAGGTTACAAAATGTGCGGACTATCCAAACATTACCTTCGTTTTGAAGGCTTATGCTTTAAATATCACCGAGAATTTGGAGCAAGAATACACCAGGCTATAAATGATTCCATCGGAGAAGCGCCATGGAAGGTTCAAATTTATCAACTTTCTAAAAGGTAAAAGTAGATCTTATATTTGTATATTTAATACATTAAAATTAGGGATGGCCAAGGTGTTTAATTCATAATGCAGTCTTATAAAATAATTCAAAATCATAGCATTGAATAATATTTTTATTTAAAATATTAAACTATTTTAAGTCTAGAATTCGAAAAAATGATTAAAATAAAAAAGTAAATAGGGAGGGTTTAGCTTTCTATTGCATTTTGTGTAACAATTGTTTCGTGCATAGGGGTTATACGGAATATCCTACCTATATCCCATATGACCATCATTGATTTATAAAGATATTTTTTCTCACTTATAGTCCCAGAATTTGGTTAAAGAATTGTGGCGGAGCCCTAATAAACAATGAATTTATTATGACGGCAGCCCACTGTATTCTGTAAGTATATCATTAAACTTATTACAATCGATAGATAATTATAAGAATTTTGAATTTTAGGATATATTAAGGTTTAATGCTAATATTTGTATAACATAAGGTTCAATGGAAGTTGTTTAGGGTTAAAATTAGGGGATTATTAAAACAGAATTCGGTAAGAGGGTCAACAAAATTGCAATAAAAAGTTTACCTCTTTTTTAGCTAGTTTAAAATACAAAATTTTCTCGAAATTTAGACATAAAATTGATTAATATTTTAAATAAAATTACTTTTTTAACCTATGATGCAACTATCTTGCCGATCCCTGAGAATAATGGGATAAGTCTTATAATTGTGTACTGGCTATATTTACTTGGCTAAGTTTTATTACTCAAGTTTTTAATTAAATATTTTCTATATACTAATAAAATGTCCATAGAAAATAATTTTTATTTATCATGCATTATTTGGTAAAATAATTTACTTTTTACCTTAAAACATATATTTACCATGGTTATAATAAAAAGGTAACAGCCAGACTCAGGGCGTATTTTAACGAACTCTAAAATTGACTAAAAATTCTTTGCGTAAATAGATTAAAATTACCCTAATTAATATGAGACAGATATTTATGTATTACCTCAAAACTAAATTCAATGACTAACATTAGTTAAAAATACTACACTTTTGTTAGACTCTAATATAAATTCATTGACATTATCAAACATAATATATTGAAAATTTGAGCTTGCTCTATTTGCAAGTTTAAAATTTTAATCTTCATTACTTTCAAACTATCTCTAATTATGATGTGTTAGACATAACTCACTAATTGCGTCCTCATCCGAATTTTTATTATCAGCCACAAATGAAACCATACTTTGGCTCAACTTATTGGCTTAAAAATTCTTATGTTAATTTCATTTTTCATGAGCCGTTACCACAGGCAAACCCATTGATATAATAGTAATGTCTCTATTACAATACGTATAGTTAGCCATTAATTCATTCTTTTTTCTTTTGAGCCAATTTTTGCATTCATCTTTAAGGATTCAAGCATCACAAAACGATTAAAGCTTTTAGAACTCATATTTGTTAACAAAACTAATTAAAATATTTAATTAACTGAATTATGATATTTTACTACCAATTAAAAAACAAATTACTTAACACTTATTGAAGTGAAGAATTTTTTTGTGAAAGAATTATACTTAATATTGAAATATATACAGAGAGAACCAAAAGTTAGGAAACGCAATCAAAGCTGTGTTATCAAATTAATCCGTTTTATGGATTAAAAATATGATTCAGCTTTCATTCGTGATTTTTAATTTAATTTTGAAGTACAGTCTGTCCTCCATATATCATGTCTCGATTTAACCAGAAACTCGATATAACCAGATAAAATTTAACCGATTAAATTACGCTCTTATGGTAATCGTAATGTTAAATGTTCCAGATATAACCAGATTTCGATTTAACAAGGTAATTTTGTGGCACCAACCATCTGGTTATATGGAGGACTAACTGGAATGTTATTGAAAAATTATCATTACTTCCATAGAAAAAGAATTATCTGCCTTTGACTTAGTTTCCTTATTTTTAGTTCTCTCTGTAGTTACAATCTATCAGCTAAATTAGAGATATTTGCCATATTTTTATTTAATGTGACTTAATTTATATCAATTATATAATATTTCATGAAACTTTTAAAATAATTTTCAAAGAATTATTATTTATAATATATCTTAATAATACGATATTGATATTTTTTAAAATAAGTACAGTTTGTAATACTTATTGAGCCTTGGTAAATACTGCCAAAATTTAACCAAACTAAGTAAAATACTTACTGAATAAGTGCGTCTGGTCACTCTAATCTTAGACTTAATATTAACAATAATTACTAGTTATCCATCAGTTAATTTCACTTAAATTTTAATTAACAATAATTTTATATGTCTTTTAATCATTTTAATAACAATTTAAGGGAATTTTCTATCTAATTTAAACACATGTAATTTTAAGGGAATCCTTTGAAAATTTGTCCAAGAAAAAATGAAGTGAAGGGAATGCACTTCATTTTTTTAAGAGATCGGAAGGGAGTTGAAAATCTTTACTTTTTCGTACTTTAATTGTGTATTTAGTAAATATTAATACTATTTACTGTATTATGTTATTGAAAATCTATTAAAAATAAATAATTTTATTACGTTCAAAATGTGTATTTTGAGCAAAATTTTGGAGTTTAGCCATTACTGATTACATGATTGTTTCCTCTCACTGCCCCATAAATTACTTTTAAATTATTCGTTCAGTTCAAAAATCTATAATTAATTTGAACTATATAATTTTTTTAATTGAAAAATATATACTTGAATAAAATATTTCAGAGGAAACCAAAATAACGAGTTATTGGTAGAAGTAATTATTAATTTAAAACCTGTAAACAAAACAGTGAAATCGTTAAAGACTCATCCTAAATTTTCAAACAATGTTGGTGGAATAAGTAAGATATTCAATTCGTATGACATTGGAATCATTCACCTAAATGACCCTGTGCCTATTGAAGAAAACACTTCACATTATAGCACTAATTTCATATGTCTTCCAAATAAAAACTTCGAGATCACTGGTTCTGAATTCGCGAAGATGGCCGGGTGGGGCAAAGCTGGAGTTGGTTTAAGTGATCACCTACAAATTGGACACATCATCGTGAAAAGGCACTACGAAACTAATGAAACCATTGAGATGCTTGCCCATAGTGCTAAACCAACTTACGCTTGTGGTGTAAATAATTTCAGTATTGTTCAATATTACATTATCAATGGCTAAAGGGTGTATTCCGGAATATGTCCTATGAGTACAAAGTTGGCAAAATTCCCTTTGAAAAATAAGCAAATATATACCTTAACAATAACAAATAACAAAATATGTTATAAACTTCCGAAAAAAGGCTAAAATAAATTTATTAAAGAAAATTAGAAATTTAGAAAATATTTAAATTTAATAATTGTTTTATTTATAATTTCAATTTGGAAAAGGTCACCCTTTTCTCATCGTTTGAATTTTGATGCTTAAATACTTTTACCAAGTTTATTTAAAAATAAACCCTTTAATGATCATTTATAAGTCAAATATTTCACCTTTCCTATACGTTTTATCATGTTCAATACTCTTTTATAGAGAAAAGCCACTGACCGATTTCTATTAATAATGTCTTTAAAAATGTACACAAATTAATTTTGTAAAGTTTAATAGATAATATTACTTTAAACATTTTTTCTGGGTATAGTTTTTACTAGTTTATATTTTCAAGCGCGCATTTCGAAAATTCCAAATGCTAATATTTAATCAAAATATTTGATATTTGACAACAATTTTTACCAAAAAATCTATTTTCAATTGAAAAATTTACGATATATTGCTTTTAAGTATTGTAGCTTGCATAAATTAAATTTTTATTAACTAAATACGTTCAAATACCCTGAAATATTAATAATAATTGCAAAAATCGATGTTTTTCCAGTATTTAGAGATATATTTTTTATATATTCCTCATGATTTTTCCCAAAATATCCTACCCTACAACCTCCTAGAGCCGAAACTTTTCGCA
>JAQFZM010002601.1:0-13084 GCA_034695785.1 Galumna obvia | reverse complement strand
GTTGGAAAAGAATAATTCTATGTTTAATTATCAAGCTAAACTTATTATTTGGAAGTTTAAGAGTTCTTCTTGTTTTCTTTATAAATGAGGTATAATTAATAATTATTTAAATAAATTATATAATAAAGTTTTAAAGAAAAATACAATTTTATTAATTATTGTTATTTTTGTCAATAATTTCTTTATATTCTTTTGTTAGCAATGGATGCGAGACTTGACGTGTGATTTAACATACCTTTCTGGAAACTCTAATTTGATACAGTTATCATTATTTACAGTTCAATTAGGTACATTTTTGGATGCATTTAAATGTTTTTATCTCGATCTTAAAAAGACAGACACTGTTCTTCAGTTTCTAAGCTTAGTTCAAAATAATCAGTTAAAGTATCCTCTTAAAGATTTTAGTGGAAATCTTTTTGAAAGATTATTAAGAGCAAGCATAAAAGTTGTTGTAGATATATGTTGGGTTGTCTTTATACTATGGTCTTATATATTTCTCTTAATATCTATCTATTCATATTTGGATCAGAAATCAAATTATTCACTAATAATGACAATCATTTGTTTTATAAATACAATTATATGTTTTATACAAGTAAATGTAAGGATTTGTTTTTCCTATATCATTCATTTCTTCATAGTCTATGTCTTAAAAGAAAAGTTTAAAGAAATCAATTGTAAAATCAAGTTATGTATCGAACAAAATAAGAAAGTCTTTCTTCGATTCGATTTAATTGATTTAATCGAAGAACACAATTATTTTATTGAAATTATAAATGAAATCAACAAAACTATGAGTAAATCAATTCTATTTGTTTATATAAGTCTACAACCCGTTTTTTGTCTATTTCTTTATTCAATAATCTATCTTAAAGGAATAAATATGCTAGCTGGATTAGCAATTTCTATGTCACTAATATATTTGTTCGTTATTTTCTTATTAGCTTTATATATTTGTCAATTAGGCCAAGATATTCGCTCACCTTATAAACTAATTTTCTCATATATAAATAAAAATGCATCAAGACCATATATGATAAATCATTCTTTTTTGAAAGAGAAATACAGGTTATTATTATTTATAGAAAAGTTATGTGAGGGAGATATAGGATTAACTTGCGGCAATTGGTTTACTTTTGATTATTTACAAATTTTTCAATATTTTTGGCTTCTTTTTTGTGATTTTTTACTTTTACTTTCGTTAATTTAATTAATATTTTTATCAAATAAAAAACATATCAATAAATAAATGTCAAATGGCTTAAATTAATTTTAGTTTCTGCATAAAATCATAATCAAAAATTGTAATTTTATTTAAACTTATAAATGTATTAAAGAAATTAAAAAAAATAACATTTGTATTTGAACATTTTGATTATTTGTAATTTTAATAGATTTCTTGATATTTTACTTAAAAATATGAAAAGAAATTGACTTTGTAAAATGAAATATTGTTTATAATTTATTTAATTTACTTTAAGTATTTATACAAAATAACTCTAAAATTCATATTATATAAAAATTATCAATTAAAGGAAATTTTGAAGCAAAGTTTGATATGTATATGTATTTAATTTTAGAGTTGTTTTGAGGTTATATACAATTAATAAAAAAAAGTTCTTTTCTGGTTTTTTGACAATAAAAACTCAAAAAAAAGGAATTTAAAAATTTCCTTCAATTCTCAACTATGGAATTTTTGCAATAATATAACTACACTAAAATTATTATAGTATATGGTACAAATATTTTATAAATCAATTATGTTTATATCTCAAATTCTAAATAGGTTTTAAGATATTCTTTTATAAAAATATAAAGTATATAAAAAATGAGTCGATAGGTGAATTTTTGTTTTTCAATATTCCTATTAATACAGATAAAATCAGCTTGTAAGTTTTAAATTTTAAAAATTCTAATCCAGTTTAAAAGTTTCTTAACCGATTTTAATTAAACAAGGTTTATTCAATGCAAATTATCAAATTGTATATGAGTACGAAATTTCGTTGAATTATCTAAACCTAAATCAAAGTAATGAACATAAAAGTAATTTTCCATATAAATATTGCAAATAAATTACAGCCAATCCGGAAAACCTGACCCAAACTCTTCAGAAATGCTGTTTACTATTTGACGGGAAGTATTTTTATAAAATACAATTATACTACAAAGGGATCATATCTTCACTTCAAAGAGTAAAAAGCATTTCTGAAGAGTTTGGGTCAGGTTTTCCGGATTGGCTGTATTAACTTCAAAGAATAGCTTTAATAGCATATTATTATAGATAAATTACTTTTTAACTACATTTACGGAGTAATATGTAGTATAGAGAATTTTTCTTCGCCCACCCACCAACCCATCCCCCGCTAATTTTAAAAAAATTTTAAAAACTGCAAAATTTTGAAAATTTTTTGAAAAACTTTTGAAAATTTAAAAAAAAATTTGAAATGGACAAGGTGATAATTGGTATTGTGATTGAGATGTTGAATTTGATATTTTTCGATGACCCATGATGACCTCCTACTAACCCTAGATTAAAATAAAAATCTATGCGTACAATTTTTTATAAAAAATTAAAAGGTCAATTTCTTTAACATTGGGTCTATTTGAGAAATCTCAAATTTGAACCACTAGATGACCGCGATCCCACCAATCAAATCGAATGAAATTTATTTTGTCAAAATATATGACCAAAAGACAAATTTTTGTAAAGCGAAATAGAAGATCAAAATTTTGTTTGACCGCTAGGGGGCGTCAAAATTTTTGCTACTTTTGAGGAAAATTTCGTTTAAAATGGGTTTCAATCAATGCATTGGTATGAAAATCATGATAATTATTAATGGCAAACATTTTTAACCGCCAGAGGGCGCAAAATGATCAAAATTCGATGATAATCGAAAATTTTGGTTTCGTATATCATATACTACTATTTATTCGAAATGATAAGATGTTGTTCCATATGTTATCAAGGATGATGAATCAAAATACGCTTTTGAAAATTCACATTCTCAAGAAGTGCCACAAAACAGTGATAATAATGTGAATATTTTTGATAATAATATAGTGAACAACGACATAAATAGTGAATATATTGTGAACAATAATAATATAATCAATGATAATACTGTGATTAACAATAATAGTGATAATCAAAGAATGAGAAATGAATGGTCTCAACATTTTTGGGGAAACCTCAGAAGAATTTTTAGGCTTCTCTGAGATTAATAAACATAATATAACTGAACTAAATTGTGAAAATATAGTGAAAAATGTTAATAATAGTAATGTCTTAAAGATAAAAACATCTAAAGAAGAAACCATTTGTAAAATGGTTTTCAATAACTCAAATTTTTAATTAATTTAAATATTTTCTTAATTTTTCTATTGATTTTGAATAACGTTTGATATTATTTAAATTTTTTCTCTCATTTGGTTTATTTTATATTTTCAATTTTTCTAATCTATAATTATTTTCTATTTTCTAAAAATTTTCATTTATATTTAATTATTAATAAATTATTATTTTGTAAACCCAGACCTTTTCAGGTGAGGGGGAGGGATGTTAGGCGCTGAACCCATATTCACTGCCTAACCACACACCACCTTAACTCAGAGGATAAGTAAAAAGATTAGAAGTATTGAATGAATGAATGAAAATTTAAAAAGGAATGAATGAGTGATAAATGAAATAAAGTTTTAATGACTGAACATTAGTTTTGATTTTAAGTAAAATAAGAAAAGTTTTGTGTTTTTGGTTTCTTTAGAGTGAAGTTGTGCTCTGTTTTGGTTTAGAATCTGACCTGAGTTTAGGCCGAGAGTTGGCCACTAATTAAATGTTAATTGAATTTAATTTTATTTAATTTTTCAATAAATAATGTTTTATAAATCAAGTGTTGTTCTGTGCTATTCTTCACTGTTTTGATTTCTCCCGATCCCATTAAGAGCAGTTTTATGGTAGGAGTCCTGCTCTGGGTTTCATCGCGTAGAACCTCATTCGGCTTCTATTAATATAAATAATATATTTCTCATTGTTTTAAAAAAAAAGTTTATTCGACTAAAAATATTATTATAATTATAATAATTTATTTGCAAAAAAAGTTTTATTCTGAAAATTCAGTCGGCTATTCCTATATAAAATGAATTTTTCGAACGTGTTTTTAGTCACCATAAAGACATTTGGTCTGAAAAAGAAACCGAATATCTATATCATTAATTGAAGTGGAAATTTATATCAAAAATAATTTTAACTTTAATTCAAGGAATTTCTAAAAAATATTAATTATTATATTGAGTCCACAAGATCTGTCCCCAAGTATAAATTTATAAAATAATTATTTTACATCTGATCCTCAGTTATGATAAAAGAGGGTATAACCCGAAAACCCCTCTGTCGCGAAAAGTGGGAAATACCTTATTTAGGAGAGAAGAGAATAACCAAATTAAATTACAAAAAACGAGTACTTCCATCACGAAAACATTGTAGTTCAAAAATGCAATAAAAACGGACCCCCTTTTAACTGGAAGAAAAAATTTTGGAATACCCCCCTGGGATTTGGGTCCGTGACCAACCCTGCTGATCCTTGATTTCCTTTTAAAAATTCCTTGATTCTAAAATTTATAGTTGGGAACACTAACTTGCATATCTTAGAAAACTTTCTTTATAAACTTCAATATAAAACTGTATATAAAATAATACCAAAAATTCCACTTAATTTAAAAATGCAGACTTGTTCAAGTTATATTTTAATAATTTCAGTTATTTTTGTGCGAATCAAAATGAGTTCTCCTTTATAAAGTGCATTAAACTTTGTTTCCTAAGATCTACAATAACATTGTTAGCTAGGTAATATGAGTGGCATTAGTTATCATTAAATGTTTGAATTAAATGCATTTTTAAATTAATAACATCAAGTTATAAATAACAAAATTGAGTTTTTTTTGATAGTACAATGATAGTTCATTGGCACTTTTTTCTTTGAAACAAATTATTGTATATGTGAGGGAAAAGTTGTTTATTTTAAATTACTTTTTAATTAAAACTCAAATAATTCCAAAATATAAACATTTATTGAACTTTATTTGAAATAAATATTTTGACCTAAAAATCAAAACTATTTTTGGCATTACTTTCACTTAAAAGCTATAATAAAATGTATTCAGTTTCCATATGACGCTTAAAGCTTAAGTTTAAAAAAGGAACATGCTAAACTCTGCAATAAATAATGAATCATAAAATCTTTGAATTAGTATTGAAGTTTGTTTTTGTATATTATTTTTATGAAAACGTTAATCATTGAAAAGTATTTTTGATTCATTCATAAATATATGTCAAAATATTAATCAGGGTTGTTTCTAATAACTTACTTATTAATAATCAAAGGATTTTAGAATCCTTGTATTCTTATACGTACTTAATACCATGCACATTTTATAAAGCTTTCATACGAATCTTCATACGGAAACTGAGGACTCTGATTAAAATATTTGTTAAGAATAAGGTGTTCCTTGTTTATTTGTATAAGTAAACTTATAATTAATAATTGTTAAAAAGAATAATAATCTGTAATTAATATTATATTTTCATTAATATTTCAATTATCTGTAAATTTTTTAAACTTTGAAAACCTAATAACTATTTTTATTATATTGAATTTTATAAATAAACATGGTTATAATTTCTTTTATAATTTATAAACAGAACAAAACCGTTTATATATAAAATAATAAATAAATAGTAGACATCCTGTTTATGTTTACCAAGCACATTCCTTTAATGAATGATTATTGTATTGTTTCATTTCCTTTATAGAATTTTTAAATATTGTGCTTGTAACAGTGAAACACAATTGTCTACTAGATTTGCACAAATGAGTGCTAGATTGGCATAAATGAATGTCACAAGAACACAAATGTAAATCACAAAATTTGCTCTCACGAGTGTAGTGGCTAAACGGTAAATAATCAATGCTGTGATACTGCTTAGGAAATGTTGTACTCATCGAAACGAAAAAATTACTAATTGACCACTTTTCTGTCTACCACCAGTTCTCGTGATATTAGCCTGGGAGAAAATTAATAGTAAACTAACAATAAATTACATTTAATCTAATTATATACAGATATACAGTATGTATAGCTTTTTAAGTAATTTGACTTTCATTTGTGTTCAGTTGACATTCATTTTTGTAAATCTAAATAATCAAATGTATTTCACTGTAATAATATTGTCTTCATTTGTCTCATTATTTACTGTTGTCTTAATAAAAGAGTGAATAGAAATCGAAGCAAATCATCTGTTAATGACTCGTCAACTGTTAAAACAGTGGATCCCATAACCGGAAAAACGATTTCAAAGACCTCTCAAACAACTATTGACAGATCCGGTGGAGTGGAGTCATCGAAACCACAAAAGAGTCCAAAAGAAACTAAAAATGTGAAGAAATCTCAAGGTTTGGGTCCTTCGACTACTAAACGCATCGCTAATAATACTCATAAAAGAGAACAAAAGAAACCCAAAATTGAGAAGAAATAGTCTTTTATTAATTTTATTCAATGTTTTAAATTTATTCATAAATTCAATAATTTTTTTTGAATAATTAATTATAATTTCATTACAAAAATTTTAATTAATTAAAATTAAATTGAAAATATAAGTAACGATAAAATCAATTCTTAATAGAAGACATGTTTTTATTAATTTAATTATAAAATACTTAATAAAAACTAAGACTAAAATACTTGTTGAGAATAAGGTGTTCCTTGCTTATTTGCATAAGTAAACTTATATTTAATAATTTTTAAAAAGAACTTTGAAAACCTAATAACTATTTTTATTATATTGAATTTTATAAATAACCATGATTATAATTTCTGTTATAATTTATAAACAAAACAAAACCGTTTATATATAAAATAATAAATATACATTCTATTTATGTTTACCAAGCACATCCCTTTAATGGATAATTATTGTATTGTTTCATTTCCTATCTAGAATGTTTAAATATTGTGCTTGTTACTACTCAATAATTTTTATATCTCTTAATATTCAGTCTAATCAATGTTTTTTAGTGTTTGACTAATAAATTGTTCATTTGTTTGAATCAATATTTGAATGCTTCCAAAATAATTAAAAAATCGTTAAATAATTTCATTCAAAATATAATTTAAATTAAAATATTAACAGAAATTATCAAAACTTTAGACAAATTATATTTTAAAGAAATTAGAATTTAGACCATATTTTAGACAATTTTTATCAAATTTGAAAAGAAATGAAATCATCTCTCCTTTCAATACTACTGATTATCGGCTCTCATATGAATTCGGAGTCAAAAGAGTTCTGAAAAGCCTTTGAAGAGAAGTAATTATACAATCGATTATCTCTTTCAAAATGGATATTATTACCATAAAGTTAATGAAGATTTCAAATCACCCATCTTAGTTATTGGATATGAGTATTGGCTCATAAATATTACACATCTTTTAAATCAGTAAATCAACTAATTATTCATTTCTTTTCAATTAGTATTCGTTTGTATTAATTGATTGCAGTCGAGAAGTGAAAGAAAGAGAGGAATCGTTTCTTTTATAACTAATCGTTGGTCTATTCGTTGTGGTCATTGTCTTCATTTGTCTCATTATTTACTGTTGTCTTCACAGCCAATGAGTGAATAGAAATCGAAGCAAATCATCTGTTAATGACTCGTCAACTGTTAAAACAGTGGATCCCATAACTGGAAAAACAATTTCAAAGACCTCTCAAACAACTTATGACAGATCCGGTGGAGTGAAGTCATCGAAACACAAAAGAGCCCAAAAGAAACCCAAAAATCTGAAAAAATAGTCTATAAATAAATTTTAAATTTATTCCTAAATTTAATATTTTTTGTATAATTAATTATAATTACATTAAAAACATTTGAATTTAATAAAATTTAATTCAAAACTGTTATCAAATTAAACAAAAAAAATTAAATGTTTTAACAATTCATTATTTATTTCATTGTATTGAATACAAAAAATATCTATAATATAGGTTTCTAATAAAATTGCAATTAAAGTAGCATGGTTACATATGCTAAGATACTTGAAATAAATATTATGGTATTCGGGAGCCCATAGCGGTTCGAGCGGTAAAGCCAGGCATAAAATCAACTACGGGCGAGTCGAGAGCTCCTAACGGAGACTCCGACCCCCCTCTACAACAATTCTTACATTTTAAAACTTTTTCCTTTATTCAAAGTTTTCCAATAGTATTACAACTCAATTGAGGACTGCATCAAAATGCAGTCCTCTTTTATACCCAACAGGAGAGGAAGCGATAGTGGTCCCTTCCTTTCCTGTTATGCACTTCTCTTTACTTTACATTATCTCTAAATTTTCATTTCTTTTAACTTATTATTCGTTTTACTTTTGCTTATGTTTATGTATTTGTTTATTGGTGTTCTTTTTCTGTTAGTACTGTTCCTCTCTGCTTTTGTATTTCTGTTTCATTTCCTGTTAATAGTGTCTTATCTTATCTGTTTGTTTATGTGTTTTGTGTGTCCATTTGTGACCATATGTTTGTGCTTTCTATTGTTTTTGTGTAATCTTTTATATTTTTTGACGTCTTTTGTATGTGCAAGGTGAGTGTTCGTCTTTGTCCCTTATGACCTTGCTCATTTCAATACTATTTTAATTATTCAAAACATGTCAAAGGAATCAAAACAAAAATCAAATACTGAGGTCACACCCACTCCTTCTGCTATCGAACACTTACTTCAAGTGAACGATGGAATCTTCGCTAATACAGACACAAACATCGGCCGCATAACTTTTGTTCAACATCGGATAATCCTTAAAGATGATGTCCCAATATCAACACTTGCCTTTTATCAACAAGTCTTTCAGTACAAATATATTAAAGTCTATACAATAAGCACTCCATTCTTATCAACACAAATTCACAAAATTGTAAACGTTTAGAAAGTGTTGTAAATAATATTTAAAGTAAATTTATTTTCAAATAAAAAACACGTCTACACGCGCTGACAAAATGTTTTGATTGCTTTTTGACTCTTCAGTCATATTTCTGTCAAATCTATGACAACTCCTTGAACGACAATTTCAATGAAATTCAGAAAATGTTAACAGAAAATGCTTTTTCTCGCTTAAAACAATCACAAATAACTGATTTCTTTAATTAAATTATGCAAACAATGTATTAATCATTGAATTTGTTATGTATTAAGAGTAAAAGGATTTTGGTTAATAACCCATTTTTATCAACACTCCGTTTTTATCAACATATGTTCCGGAATAATCTTGTTGATAAGAAGCACGACTTAGTGTACTATGAATACAGTAGTTTAGGAATTATTTAAAAAAAGAAACGCAATGCTTGTTTTGATTGTCAAGATAATTTTATCTAACAATTATAAACATTTAAATAACATTTATTATGATTAAGTAATAATAAAACAATTTTTCGAAAATAAATTATTATTTTTATTTAAAAGCATTTTAGTGAATAAACTTAAAATTATTATCAAAAGATAAGACTTGGGAATTGTTGTGAAGGGAGTCAAAGATTTTATTAATTATTACATTTTATATCTTATCTAGTATGTTTTTATAAAATTTGCCATTGAATTGAATCAAATATGTATGAATTAAATGAACTTGTAAAATTTGTTACCCAAAATAAAATTCATTAATTTAAAAAAAATTATTTTAAACCAATTAAAATTAAAAATTTGATCGTTAATCCCCTCATCTGGTTCCTTTTGATATTTCCCGCTCTTTACGACTCAGAACTACTCGCAAAAGTCAATGAGTTGGCGAATATATTAGAATTTTATGAAAATCTAAGTTTAATTTTAAATAAAATTATTTATTTAATATAATAAAATACTATTCAATATATAAAAGTTATTTAATTATTAAAACACAGAATTTATTGAAAATAAACATAAATGTGGTGTCAGAGTCGCCACAAACTTCTTCTTTGGCTTTTGTCTCATAATTAATTTTCCTTCACAATTACAATTTAGCTAAGTAGCCTAGGGTTAATATCATATACGAAGAAAGATATGAGTGGTGCTTATAGTAACGAATACAATGAAAACTATTCTCGCATTTTGTTTATATTCCTTTCATTTGTAGGTTTTATTTTTATTTCAGTTTATAATAAACCCATCTATTAATTGCTTCATAAAATAGTAATAGAATTATATTTAATAAATAATCTTGCAAATTGTTGATTCAATTATGATATTACATTAATTTTATAAACAAATTTTTAATTAAATTAAATGAAATAATATTTATCAATTGATGTTGCAAGTTGTTATTTAAATTTATATATTTCATTTATTTTAGATAAAATTTAGAACAAATTAAAAGTAAAATATTAAAACAATTATTTCTAAAAAGCGATCGTATATTTCACTGGTTTATATTTTTATTATAATGAAACAAGTTAACTTGGTTCATTATTTCCTTTGACCTCATAAACAATAAGACTGCCATTTGTGTGCTGACATTCAACCAAACAGTCCTTCCAATGAGGAGCGGATCGCTTAAAATTAATAAATTTTATATTTATTATAAATTGATTTCATATAAATAGATTTCATTACAGTTTATATTATTTTAATATAAATATATTTTCTTTGAATTTGTTTCTCATAAATGTTATTCATATTAACTCATTTAAAACAAAATATAATTCTAAATATTTTTTTAATAATTTGATTTTAATATAAAATTCTTAGTTTATTTAATCTAATTGTTTTACTAAAACCATAGCCATAAGAAATGAATCATTGAAGTATGAAATATAATGATAAAACAATAAAAATAGTATCATGATCATCACAATTTTACTTATTTTATACTGAAGAACAAACGCCTCTTAGAAAGGCCGGACTGTCCACCGAAAAGATAATGATGTGAAGAAAGGAAAGGATGGTATTGTCATTTAGACTATGTTAACTCATAAAATACGAGTATCAGAGAAAATATCTCGGTTTATTAATTGTGATTAACAGATACCATATATATTAAGCACTCATTTTCTTTAAATATCTATCATTTATTAACATTATTTATATTGCAGTTTATAATAAACCCATCGATTCATAATAAATTCAAAAAACAAAAAAAGTATTCAATTAAAATAAAAAATTATATATATTTTCTAAATATTTGTAATTCAGTTAATAAAACAATTATTAATAAATATTATCAAGATTGTATTTAAGACAATATGATTAAGACTAGTTGTGTCTAGGTTCTACTCTCCAAAATCAAATCAAATAATTCTAAACTTCACGCATATCTTTATTATTTTATATAATAAAAATACATTTAAAGAAGGGATGGCTAAAAGGGAATATTCCGGAATATCTTGTTACCTTGCTCATTAATGACAGAATATACAATTTTATTAAAAACAAATAAATTCCAAATTAACGGAATGTCTATGAAAATCAAGTTTAATTTTAAACAAAAGTTATTTATATATACAGTTGAGGATCAATATTGTTAAATTAATCAGGGATCGGAATTTGCTTAATAATATTGTTTAGTTAACGCAATTGTTTAATCACTTTTTTGATCATTTTAGGATTGTTTAATTTGCTTATATAAATTTTTCAATAATCGTTGATATCTTTTACATAAAATTAACTTAATAACAATTTAATTAAATTTATTTATGTAAAATTTTAACGTTTTAATTTTTCTTTCTTATTCTTTTAAAGATATAAAGTTTATTAAATGTTGAGAATATTTTGTTGAGAATATTGGCTGAAGAATTGGTTATATGATTTAAAATTAAAATCATTTATTTAATTAAAAACTAAGATTTAGAAACTGATTTAATATTCAAATTAAATCACATCAATTCTTGATTAAAATATTGAACGAATATAAGGAACTTATTGTCAAAACTTGAGACCAATTATTCAAGATATTGAACATTTTCAATTTCTGAAAATTAACTTTTACTCAAATTTATTTTGTCTTTTTTGAAATAAATTTTTCAAGTAACTATCGCACTATTTTTGGTAACCGATTTTAGTCCTTTTGGTGATAAATTAAAATATATTTCTTTCTATATTAGGCACGTATTAAAAATCAAGCCAACACCTTGGTGGTAATTTTAATTTGAATTCAATTCTATGCATTCCAGGGTTTAGAACTGTTGAATATTCTTTTGAAAACAGATTATAATAATTACTTTTTAATACAATACACACTTTCTCCTAGTTAAAAAGTTCTTTAAAAATAACCTTGCTCGAATAGATTACTTGTCTGTCAATATGTGTATTGGTTTGAACGATACCTTTAAGATTGATTTACATTTGACTCAAATTGATTTCATTCTTGAGTTTAATAATACAAAAACCGTTGAACACATCTCTCAGTCTATAGATATACGTCTCTTTAATTGTAGGTAGGGTTGCCAGATGGTTTTTATTAAAAGGAGTAGATTTCCTAAAAAATTCTCTTCTCGGGAGTAGAAAGGAGTAGAATTCTTACAGAAAATGGGGAGAAAAAGGAGTAGATAATTAATTCACATTTTTTAACATTTATTTATACTTTAAATTATATTTTACACATTTTAATAATTTTTTATTTCTTATATAAATGAATAAAGTTCATATTAAATTTATATAATTTTTTATAAAAACTTTTGCTTTAATTTATTTAGTTTTGACTAATTCTATTTTTTTATCTCTATGTTCTATTCGAATGACTAATTATTCTCTCGATAAAATTTTCTTTTCCAATCATACAATTAAATTATTTGATTCCGTTCTCTATAACCACTGATCATTAAAATGCCAAAAACACGATTTTATGCAGGAGAATTATTTTTTGAGGCCATAATTACACTTTATTTCAAATATAAAATAAAGAAATGTATTTTAGTTACACTTTTTATACTTCTATTTCGTCCGAATGACATTTGCTTTTCGTCCGTATTATTCAAATTCTAAATGCTTTTCGTCCGAATGACATTTGCTATTAGTCCCAACAGTACTGTCAGCCTTCGTACGAATCGAATGCTTTGATATTTGATTGAATGAAATATAAT
>JAQFZM010002600.1:0-13085 GCA_034695785.1 Galumna obvia | reverse complement strand
TTTTCAATCAAATTTCTATAGTGGTAAATTATTATTGAAGAGATAATTTCCATATAGGAAAAATATTTCAACATTAGTCTAACAATAATATGCAAGTATCATGATAATAAGTCTAATGGTTAAGGAAATATAGGGTTTCAAAAATGGATGGGTCTTAGACGGACCGCCCTATATATTAATTTCACAAAAACATAACTAAAAATTAAAGTGAAAGGAATATAATATTGAAAAAATAGCATGGTTCTATTTGCATAATTTATATTAGGAACAAATATGCAAGCTTGTCAACCTAAATAGACCGTGGCAAATATAGTGATAATATTGATTTTAATCAACTAAGTAAAAAAATATTAATAAAATTATTAAGATAATAGTATAGTACCTTGGGAGTGAATAAAACAAACCTAGAGCAAGGTAATCTTTATGAATATAAACTAACATTTTATCAGACAAAAGTAATCAGTGGAAGTTTAAGCCATTTCTTCGGTCACTACTTATTAGGAAATGAATAAAAATTCTAGTTTTGAGAAGAGATTCACGAAATATATTCTGACATAAAAATCATTTTTTGCTCCGAAAACATAAAAAAAGTGAATTTAGGAGAAATTCAATATAATCTCAACAAAACAAAAAGTGCTTACATAAAGGCTAACGATAAGAACAGGTTAGCCCTCGTAAATTGAATTAATAAGCATGGTAAACTAATGGAAAAGATCATTTTTCAACTCAAATTAAGGCAAAAATTTTTAATTATAACCAAACTCTAAGTATATCTTATTTTTTTATACCAAAAAATCTTAGTTTATCGCAACAGAAGATCTCATTTATTATAAGAATAGTTTTGTCATTAACTGAATTAAACGCCAAAATTTCATAAAAATTTATTTTACTTTTGATTTATGGAAAATACGACCAAAAGAAGAGAAATATTCTTTGAAAGTAATATTTATATATTTTATGTGAAAAACAATATTCAATGTTTTAAATGAATTATCAAAATATTCACGCGATTTATCTATAAATTATTTGCTATATGTCAGCAGAACAGAAGCACAGAATGAGCCCTGGCTATATTACCTGTGCCAAACCGAATATAAATAATAGAAAATTTCATTATATTTGTGCGCAATAATACAGTATTAAAGAATTGAAAAATTAAAGTTTATTACATTAAAAGTAATTCATTTAATTAATAAGAGATTATTTGCTTTAATAATAATTAATGAAATGTAAAATTAACAACAAATCAATAGTTGTTTTAATAGTTCACAAAAATCCTAAAATGGAGTGAAAGCCACTCAAAACAGAGTATAAATAATAAAATTTAATTTCTATTCTTATATTAAATAAAAATCAAATCATTTGTTAAAGTATTTAATATTTTAATCCATTCTTATTTAAAGTTCTTTTGATAAAACATTAATGCATTTTAAAAAGATTAAAACCAAATCCAACAATTGATCCGTTCGTTACACATATCTATGAGACTTAATATAACTCCATTAAATTACCAAGATACAAGAATTAGCATCTTTATGTATAGATTTAAGTCAAATTCAACAGCAACTCATGTAAAGCCATTTGATGGTAAAAATCAAGTCTCAAAAATACAGTATATCTAAGCTCTGAATCCTACGCTTCATTATACAAATCTCTCTCTCTCTCTCTCTCTCTCTCTCTCTCTCTCCCCTTCCATTTGTCTATTTTTCACAAATAGCTATACTCTTCTAATCTATATCTTGTTCTGTTCCGATACTTTTGAAGCGATTCCTTCATTAAAATAGTTTTTTAGAAAAGTTTATCTCTTGTATGACATCAGTTGTCAATACAATAGTGAATATAATGTTTTTGGGGAACTATTTGATGCAAAATAATGATTACAACTGAATAAAGAGAATGGAAGACATGAGTGGGGAAAGTATTGGATCGTTAGTAAAAAAAAGGACTCAAACTTTTGAAATAAAGTCAATAAATTGGATGTGAAATGAATCAGAACTAAAAGACATCCATTCATTGGATTAGTCCTTACATTTATCCCATGAAAAAAAGTTGACGGATTAAAACTAAAAGAATTGAAAATAACATTTTCTAACGATTCACACATTTGTTGAATGGGTGAGAGAGTGAGTGGGTGAGTGAGAGAGAGTGTGAGAGAGAGAGAGAGAGAGAGAGAGAGAGAGAGAGAGAGAGAGAGAGAGAGAGAGAGAGAGATGAAATTCAATAAAAATAAAATTCAAGTAATGAAGTGATGGCAGAAAATTTTCTCGAACCAAATGTTTGTTAGAAATCAATGGCAACAATTAGGGCTGTGCTCTGGAGTTGCCTAAGTCTTTGGCAATTTGTGGCCTCAATTAGAGCGGAACAATAGAAGACAACAAATCACATCTGAAAGAATACCATTGGATAAAAACCAAAATATGATCTCTAACTCATGAGAACTAATAAACGGGAAAAAACAAAAACAATGTTTTATAGCTTTGTTTGCAATGATTGCCATTCAAGACAAGAGTCGATGAAAATATAACACAAAAAAAACTAATGATAAGAAAACTGCAAACATTAATATTATTAATAAATATTACACTTTATGTTTATCTCTCAATCAAATATTGGTAGGTGTTTGCCAAGAGCCTCATTCTCTAATATTTGACAATAATTACAATAACTATTAATAGTGTATATAAATTGTAAGTCTGTTTGTTTGCTAAATATATCACTTAATATAATAGTTGTTTAAATTATATATATTTAACGCATAATACAGTCGTTTAGAAAATATTCATTTTTTTTATGGATCAAACATACATTGATAGATGATTTTGTAAATATTCATTATATCCTCGCCTTATATATTAAAACTCATTTCACAATTGAATCCAAAGCTCTATTGTATGATAGTATGAGAGGTCCGTTATATTCAAAACTCATTAATCATAAGAAATTTTGTGGCCATAAATCTCTAATTTAATGTCAGATACTTTTGTTGATGAAATTATCAAAACTGTTTCGGCGAAACACATTTTTTTACACTTTTCTATTTCTATTTATAATATAGTATTAGTAATGACCACAAAATATCATTTAAACAAAGAGTGTATCGCACTCTAAAACTTATATTTATGACAATATATTAGGTATTCCTAAAAATAATTACTATCTCTACATAAAATCAGATATAATTTGATTCATTCCATTCCATTCCCACTGAAATTAATTAGATTTTGCGTATCTCTTGCTATGAATGTCTAAAACTTTGTATTAAATTATTAAAATAAAAAATTGGCCCCAATTTTATCAAACATTACATTACATATGGTATGGAAAAACAACGCCATTTCCCACTCTTGACTCTTGTCATAATTACAAGCAATTGAAAAGAACATGCTCATATTTATACTAAAATTGCAAACAAATCTAATGATAATAATAGTATGAATAAAAAAATTGATTTGAGATAAAAATTACACTATTTTTTAAACGACAGAACACAGAATACTATCGCCAAAAGTAAGGCTTAAAAATGAAATTGTCTTAAAAACATGGGTTTTGTTTCATTCATGCAGTTGTGAACAATTTTATTTGAAGTGCATTCATAACTCATACCCCCAGCGAATAGAGAAGAGAAGAGAAGAGAATAAACTAAAGAAGAAAACTATTTCGTTAACTTATAATCATAGATCTGAAAGAAGAGGCAAAACATAAAATATTATTTTATTGTCTTTTAATCTTTGAATCGTTTCTCTCTTCTCTATTACTGTTATTATAGTATTTGATGTGCTTTTCATATAATATTAATGTCAGTCAATATGCGATAGAAATACAAATATATGTATTAATAATGAAATATTTTGGGACTAAAATATGTCGATTCTGTGCGAACACAATCGTAGAATATAAATAGTGATCAAACATTATGGGAAAAGTGAATGCCTTTGAATGTCTGTGCCTTATATAAAGAATTAATACTTCATTGGTTTTGTGCCACAAATAAAAAATTAATTTGTGCAAGTTAAGTGCAAAATCCAGTCAATGGCTCCAAATTGTTTTTCCTAGCGCTTAATTGAAAGACTAAGTAACGAAGGGCACAGAATGGGCACAGAATGGAACTATTCATTCATATTATATATGCAAATAACGATCCCTTATTCTCAGCGATTCTATTGACCAAAAGTGTTGATGCGTTCAGAGGACTGTAATCTAAACACAGAATGATATCTGTTTTGTTTTAACTCTTTTCAATTCACTACACATTCACTTTCGCTATGGCTTTACGTTTTCATCCAATCCTTTCATTGGTATTCATGAATGCCATCAAATTTTCATTGAAAACAATCAAAAACTGTAAAGAAATGTCCGATTCTTTAAACAACGAAAACAAGAAATACAATAAAAATAATGAAATACTGTAGACGTCGGCAAAAAGAGGTCGAATACCAACAAAAGAAATTCTAGACTTTTAGCATCTTTTGCCTGAAGCCATTCCAGTAAATAATTCACTGCCACTATTCTGTACCACATATTTAGTGGCCAAACATATTAATAAAAGTTTATAAGAAAAGTTTGAGTACACAATTTGTTTGACGCACTGCTCAAGACTTGTGTTGGTCTCTGATAAATGACAAGAATGAGAGTAAGTTGTTTTTTCTAAGACTCATATTTTGTGGCACATCCACCACTAGTTCTACCACCAGTTCTACCACCAAAACTACCATCTCTTTGATATTTATGATGATATTCACCTCAATTTTTCAGAGCTATTCTTTCCATTTAGAAGATTATCGCTTAAATAAATGCTTTGTATATCTTCTATACTCTATTGTATATAAACTGATGGACAGAATAAAGAGAATAACAGATAATAATAGTCCCAAATAAAGAGACCTTTGATGTGTGTGTTGTAGTGTTGTTACACATAAACAGTCATTACTATTAATATTTTTGCCACAAATCGTTACAAGACTTGTGAGGATATCAGTAATGAATGGTCACAACACAACACAGATATCAAATCCCGAATAAATTGCATTCTTTTGACTCCGGATTTATATTCCATCAAATTTTAAAAGAAAATATTTTAGAGTAAAACAAATTTTAATAAAATTTGAATTTAAAGTACATTGTATATTACCTAGCAATAAATGGAAATAATAATAAAAATATATACTCTTGCAAATATGCAAATAACATAAAATAGAAAACATGTCTTCAATTTCTAAAAATATTGATTTGATTTCTTAAACCTTTGGGAATGTATTCTGAAAATATTTTAAAAGATTTTCAATATTTTGAGGAAAACCTCATTTTTGTTGTGCGAATGATATTTAATATATAAAATATCATTTTTATTTGAACAATTCACTAACCAAGATAAACTTAATAGATCAAATCAAATTCTTGACAAAACTTTTTTCAAAATCTATAATTTTTTTAAATAGGCAAGATAAATCTAATTAAGTAGAAAATAAACTTACAAACTTCAATATGAAGCGCGTCTCAAAAATAACTTATTTACCAAATTTTTTGCAAAAATAAGCAAGTTAATAAAAAGAAAGAAAACTTATCAAATCAAAACTAAAACATAACTCAATAAAAGAGCCTCTAATCAAGAAAGTGGTCATAACTTACATTCGTCTTCAAAGAAGAATAAGTCATCGAAATTTGATGAACGCAAAGCTCTCGAGGACTTATTCAACATTTTTTCAACCATTTATTCACTGAATAAATAGTGAGAGAAAGAGTAAAGAGTGTAACCGTCGCTCAGAATAACTGAATCCAAACACAAGTGACTAATTTTGTTGGGATCCGACAAAACAGTAATAATTATTTACTTTAATGATTGTGAAATATATTTCAAGTTATGGTTTGAGTCTTAACCGAAGTGACAGCAAAACAAACATTTAAGAAATAAACGACGAAACCATAAAACGAATTACAATTCAAAGTAAAACTCGTTTTTCCTTTTATTTAATACAACAAAAAAAGTACAACAAATGAAGTTATGGTACAGTAGTTTGAATTAAGAATATATATTAGAGTATAAGACAATTGTGACACTCAGTTGGGGCCTATCTTTGCCACTAACACCGCACTGCATAACTAGTAAGAGTTACAGAGAAGCGTCTGTTGGCGGAGAGAGTCGGCTAAACATCTGCTCGTCTACAACACATCACATTCACGGACTCGAGTGGAGAACCAGAAGTTTTGAGCGCACGTCAAACAAATATTCTCTACTTTTCTGTCACTCTCTTTCTCTCTCTTTCTCTCTTCACTTACTCTCTAAAAGTTCAGTGTCTCAAACACTGGCTTTTAGTGGAGAGAACACCACAAATGTGTTACGAGTTTTACACATTATTTTATAAAATATATTCATTATTAGAGGTGTTTATAACTCAACTATAAATCCTTTTTATTGATTACGATATGAAATATGTTTGCCTGGAATATGAGCCCCAACTCCGGTATTCTGGTCACACAATTACCAGATTCTGGTGACAGACAGTTGCAAATGGATTATCCAACAAACACTGGGATCCAAAATTACGGCACAAAAAATAAGAGTTAATACGAAAATTATTTATTTTAGTTTATAAATAATAGGACGACATTAGAGAACAATACGTTTTATGTATTTATTATTAATAATAATAATTGTTATAATTATAGTAATGTTTAAAATGAAATGCCTATACATTTGTGCTCATAATCTGGTCGTTTATATTCTTTTTTTCCTACACTTAAAGCTATAGTTTTGAGGAAAACTTTAATATAATAACTCATATGAGACATACCTGTCCTGAATATATTTTTGTTATTACATTAACAAAGTATTTATATTTAATTTAATTCCGAAATTATTGCTATAATTCACACTAAAAAATAATATAAATAAATATAATAATGGAATCAAACCATTAATAAGAGTCTAATGTTTAGAATCGCTTTTTTGTTGTTTTATATGTAAAATAAAACAATTGAATACATTTATGCGATAATCAAAAACAAAGACAAAAATATAGTCCAATGTTTGTCACAATGTTCACAAAATGTGAGTTAAAAATGTTTTTATGTAAACCATTTCCTTAAACTTTTATGTTTTATAAACACTATAACTTGGAATCCGTTACAAAACCTCCTGTTTTATGGCATTCAATTCATTTTATTGCCGCTAAACTTATTATTTAAAATTGACTCCAATTCTCATAACACGAGAGAGTGAAAGAGAGAGAATAATCTGAATATTCTGTGCTATAAACTGGTCGACTATTCGCAAGAATTGAACAAAATTTGCATTAGTTTTCCTACAAACCAATAGATGTACCGAAACGGGTCTCTGAAGTCATTGTTGTTCGTAATCTATGCCTCGACTATAAAAAGGCTAATAGTTTTAGCTGTAGTTCTTCAGCGACAGACTAATGGTTGTATCGTAGCGATGGTCATACGGCTATCAAATAAATAACTGTTATGTTCTGTACAGTTAAGTCACTATAAACAGCAAAATAGTCCCATCAGTGTTGGTCTTCACCACTATTTCTATACAAAAGCTAAACAAAAACCAAAAAATACTATTAAAATGTATTTTCCTTTTTTTTTGTGTAAAAGAGTGAAACCGCTCTTCACAGAAGTCTTATTTTAACCCAAATTTATGTCTGAAATGTAAATATTTTATATTATTTGTTGCGTTTATTGTGTGAACACATTTCATAGTTTTACTGTAAAACTATATTATTATTGTTATTATTTTGATCTTATTTTGAGCGCTCAGTCGAGCGGAGAGTCATATAATTCTTATATAAAATAGTTATGTTCTGTCGACAGAATGGGCTCAGAGTTGTTGGAGAAAAGACACAAACAGGAGAACACTCGTACATCATTTCTGCTACATTTAAGGAACTATTCCGTCAATAGGACTCCTATTCCTATTCCTATCCCAAAAAAGAACTCAATTCTAACCAAAATATATGACAAATAAAAATACTCTAAACTTTTTATATTTCATTTTGTAATCCTTTTTGAAGAGATTATTACTAAAAGAAAAAAAATACAAACTTTAATGCAATTTAACTTAACGTAATAAACGTCAAAAAATATCCAAGAATATTCTTGAATAAGAAAAACATAAGAGAAAAAGAAAAACACATTTAATTTGTTTCGAATTCAATTCATTGTATTTTCACACAGAATTTCTAAGCAAAGAATTGGCAGAAAAAAGTTAATGTAATGTCTGCTCAGAATTAACAGATGTCTCAAAAGTCATTTGCGAGTGATTACAGATAATTAAACAATTCCTTTGCTTACTCTCAACGCATACGGAATATTTCAAATGAAAAATAATAGTCGTCACACAAAAGGGTAAAACATTTGATTCCTTAATGTTTGAAATGTATTTTTTTATATAAAAGAGTTAGAATTTTTCGCACACGTCTTATATACCACTTTCTTATGCCATTTCTCACAACTAATAAATTATTAAATAATTTAAGTTTTTTGAGTTAAAAATTATGAGAAAAAAATAAATAATATTTTTTCTAATTTATTGAAAAATAAGTAATTCATGAATCAAATACTAATTTAGACTTATTTTTATTTATAAATATTTATAAATTATAAATAAAAGTTTAATTTTAATTTTATTCAATCAAACTTTAATAGAGATAATATATACATAGGTCAAAAAATTTTATGTATTGCTTTTCAAGCAACATTTAGTAAAGCTTCATAAGCTTTATCATAACTTTTTGCTTATTCCTATTTATAATTAAAACATTTTCTTTAGTCTCAACTCATTTATAACTCTAAATATTTTCTTTTGAGACATACATTGTTTTCAATTGATGTGCTAAAAGTTTTGAACGCTAAAAGAGTCGACTGAACTGGGAGTTGAACTCCAAAATAGCCATCAAATTATGAGAAGCGCTAAAAACTTCATGAAATGAAACCCAAACTAATAAAACGGTTGACTTCTTATAGTAAAAGAGACAATACTCTCGAAAATAAGACATTTGAAACTTTAATTGTGTACAATATTGTTATGGCACTAAATGCAAGACATTAAACTAGCAAAAAATATCTTTAAACTAAACCAAGAATTTGAAGAAATCAAAACTATTATAGTTATAAACAACTGAATTAAACCCAAATGGATAAGAATTTTATCTTTTATTAAGAGAGTGTAAGAAAATTAAGCCTTAATTGAATTTGAGATAATATAAGAAATGTCCAGGTTAATATTCTGGTTAAATTTAAACATGAATCACATGTATATCAGTCTAAAAAAGGTTATTACCATAAAACGCTTTTATTAAATTTATTTTTGTTTTACATAATTATTTAGTTTATCTTCAGTTCATTTCTTTATAATAAACTCTATTATTGTTTGAATTAATTCAATGTTTTTAAGCATTTTATTTGAGATAAGTTCATATTAATGCCAATTAGGGTTGTTCTAAAAGATATTTTCTTTGCCTAGAGAAACTTTCTTTAAATTTTCTTTATGTAAATCTTATTTTGTATAGAAATACCCCATTATATTTTATATAGAAATATTACTAGAAATTATTCCCGAAATATTTCCTAAAGAAATTTTTTCAGAAACTTTCCTTTAAACAAATTTAATGCTAATTTAGAAATCATGTTTATCTCAAATGTTATCAAGCATAAATCGTTTTATATTTCCTTATTTACAACGTTTACTCATTTATTTGCAAAATTTTATTTTAAATCTTATAATAACAAAAAAGAATATGAGCAATGCACTTTAATCTATTAAATCTTTTTTTCTTTTATTTATTATTTATTATATGAAATGTTTTTTAGAATTTTTAGTATTTTATATTTTATTATGAATATATAAATCTTGAATTTTTGCATTATTAAAATGAGACAAAAAGATAGCTAGATAAATTATGTTTAAAGGAATTTCAAATCCAGAAGAACTTGAAATAAGAAGACAAAGAAAGGAGTATTAACTTGTCAAGGACAATTTGATGATGTAACAAATTTGGTGTTAAAAATTCAAAGTGTAAAGATTTATGTAAAAGACCATGTTAAATAATATAAAAAAAAGTTTGCAAGTTCAATTTATAAATAATAGTGATCACAAAAACCTCGACATATATTTTGGTCTAAAATTGTGTTAAATTTTATTTTTGTTGAAATTTTTTTATTGAAAAAATCATTAATCTTAATATTGCATGCTCATATGAATATCTTGCTATGAGATAAATCATGAACTAGGTTGTCTAGAATTATAGAGTACAACATTTCTGACTATATATTTAACCATGATCAATAAATTATTTTTAAAACTACAAGAATTTTCTGAAAAAATTGTTAGAAATTATATTATTTTAACATATTTTAATAAAAGTCACCATTATAATATGATTATCAATAACAATTCTACTATAAAATATTGGTAAATATACCTTGTTCAACTGAAGTGCGTGATTTTGTTAAATATTATTATATTCTATTTAATAATTCCTCTAAAAATTTACGTCAATTTCTAAAATGTGAAGAATTATTCATATTTTAATTAAATAGGAGAGAGAGAGAGAGAGAGAGAGAGAGAGAGAGAGAGAGAGAGAGAACTGAAAAATAAAAATTTCAATCCAATATATTGTGTAAAATTAATGCATTAGTGCGAATAAATTGATCTAGTACAGTATACAATGTATAGTAGTATAGTTACTGAACATTAATAATAGACATTAGTTTGAGAGGAAAATTCAAAATTTCTTTTGAGAATAAACTAATTTACACAATATTTTAATATAACTCTGAATTATTAACCAAAACCAAAGTGTTTTTCATTCAAAATTTTTCATATTCTGTATTAATATAAAATAAAGCAAGTACATTTCTTATTTTTAAACCTAATCTCAAATATTATAATTAAAAAAAATACTTATTTTATTGATTTACCAAATATTAAAATTTAAACTAAAGAACAGAATAAGTTTATATTCCGGACAATTACGAGACCTCTGGTTGTCTTATTTCGAATTACTTTATTAGAGATCAAAGGAATTCATACGAAAAAAGGGAAAAAGGGTCGACACTTTCCCTAAAAATCAATATTCAATAATTAAATGCTTTATTCAATTAAAAAATTGTATTTTAAAAGTTTAACCTTAAAGTTATAGACTAATCAATAAATCAATGAATTAGTGGTTATCAATAATCAATTCACCATGGTGATCTTATCGGAAAATCAATAGCATTGGTCGTCAATCTTATATAGAATAAGTTTGTCATAAGTTTAATAAAAAAAATTGTTTTCAATAAAAAGAAAGTCAGAGAAGACATGATTTCATTCATATGTGTTAACTCTAAACACATCTGAGTTTCCCATCCATTAGAACCAGACTTGTGTTCATCCATTAGAAACATAAATCAGTGACGGGCAGGCAATTCAAATAACCCTCTCTCTAAAGAATTTAAATAGATCATTTTCTCATTAGGAAATATCTTTCTCACAAATGAGATCTACATTTTTGTGATAAATAGAGTTTTCTAAAATAGTGTTATCCATAAAATTTATTTATTTATTTATTTATTTTGTGGTTTTTTTTTCAAAAATCGATTGAAAGTGAAATCATCGCCAAAAGCTGTTCATCACTTATTGTGTCTTCAAAACGATTATCAAAACTTATTTATTTGATTGCCTTCAATGAGTTATTTCAATTGATTTTATATTTTTTCAATAGATTTTTGATGAGAGAGAGAAAGAGAGAGAGAGAGAGAGAGAGAGAGAGAGAGAGAGAGAGAGAGAGAGAGAGAGACTAAGCGAGAGAGAGTGATGTATAGATGTAGAGTATTTTTAAATTATGATAATTTGATATATTTATTTAATTGAATTAAGGTAAAATAATAAAATAGACTCGATTAGTTTAAATTGAATAAAATCATTTATGAATTCAAGTGACCATAATATAAGTGTTACGCATCAGATATTCTGTGAAAAAAAGTTAAGTCCTATTTTCAGGTTATTTTGAATTTACAAAAAGTTAAAAAAGAAGACAAAATAGAAACCATTGTTTTGTGTGTTGGGGTGAAAGTGAATTACATTATATATTGTTCCTAGAATATATTCAATTGTCTTACGTATTGTAAGTATGGAATTTACCATGGTATGTGATCACAATGTTAAAGTTTAGAATTATATTAAATTATATAAATTTTGAGAAAATTTTCTTTTTTATCCTTTATTTATATATTTTGATACCATGGTCACTCTGTCATAAATATTTTTCTTGCAAAAAATATGATATATTTTAAGTAGCAAAATAAACAAGGGAATATTTAACGCAAATCTTTTCATCAAATAAATAGTTAACACATTCCTGACATTTACAAAATGATATGCTTTAAACTTTATTAAAAAGAACTTTCTTAAAATTTTAGCCATTTTTAAACAAAACTATTATCTCTATTTTGTTTATATTCTTACTTTAGTTGAAAGAGTAGTCGTGGGCCCACTAATGCTTTAATTTGAAGCTCAAGTGTTTATATCTAAAGCATTGTTTTGAAAGTAAATAACTTTTTTGTGGCCAAATCCCAATTTATAATATAAATACGAAGAGAACGGTTTAATCTAGTTTGATTTTATCTTAAATATTTAGCACCATGGTTAAATAAGCTTTTATTATTTTAGTGGTCTAATTAATAAATTTAGACTTTATTCTAGATAATAAATTTTATTTTGAATTAAATAGTTTTAAATGTTTTTTATTACGTTATTGTTTTAACTAAAATTCATAAATTAATTGTAAAAATTTCAATTTTAACTAGGAAAAATATGCTTAAATATTCAGAAATTCAACAAATAATTTATAAATTATCAGATTTATTTGTAGTATTTTATTTTTAAATAAAAGGTTAATTAATAACAGTTAAATAAATTTTGGCTTATTTTTTAGTAACTTTTAGACTGATTTTTATGGTAACAATGTTTTAATCATCACTGATATCAAGGTTCCACCCCACTTCTCCGAATCCCAAAACTCAGAATCCCACTTCTCCGAAAAATTTATGTCCCACTTATCCGAAAATGAAAAGTATCCCATTTCTCCGAAAATATTTAT
>JAQFZM010002599.1:0-13093 GCA_034695785.1 Galumna obvia | reverse complement strand
GTCAAACCTATTGTTAAAACAAATGTCATTTAAATAGATGTATGTCTTAACAGACTATTAATTCTGAGAATAGCCTTTACTCTAATGTCTATCCTCTTAACTAAACGACTCTTAATTACAATTCATATAATTTTAAAGTTTAAAAGTTTAACTAAAAATACGGAAAAATAAGTGACAATTATTTTAAAGTAAAACCTCTAAAAATTGAGTCAAGTATTCAAATATTCCTAATTTCCATTTGGGATATGCCTTCTGAATCTCTAATCGATAAGAAGAGTCATTCCATTGACAGTAAAGTTATGACTATTTCTTAAGACATAATCTAATTATAAGTCAATCGGAAGAAAAGGTTAGAAAAAAAAACTAAATTTTTTCATTTAAAGCAAAATATCGGAAATGTTTTTATTCTTGCATTTAAATTGTAATCTTTCACATTTAAAATGCAATCATCTTATTCTTAATTATTCTGTGCTCAGAGAACTGACAAATTAGACATCCGTTCCATCATTAAAGCTAAACAATAGTCACTTAAAACTATAGTCAAACAAATAAAATGTATTTATTTTTCTTATTATTAATATATACTTAAAGAGAAACAAAAGGCATAAGAAATAAGAAAATGATTTAACACTTTTTAATACATTCCTCTCTCTTAAGAAGAAGACTAACAAACCTTAGTTTGTCTTCATTTAGCTTCGGATGAATAGCCAGTGCGAGAAAGTTGGCCCCAAAACAGTGGTTATCACAAGAGTCACAGTTATTGAGATAATTATTCTTAGAGTTTATAATTTCTGTGAATCGCTTTAACTTATCAGTCAATGTCTTATGTGTTTCAGAGGCGAACACCTCTTCACTGATCAGCTCTTCTGAGTGTTCGACAACACTGATGCCCATCAGTAGAGCTGATGGCTGTCCAGTGTTATCGGGGATCAGACTTAGCTCGTGGCAAATGGGGTCCGGAATGAATCCATTCTCTTCTCTTAAGCACTTCTTTGTTAATGACTTATTTGGCGATTGTTTTGTGCATAAGTTTAGTATTTTAGGGGAATGGCTATCATCGGATGACTTGAGCGGCACTTGTCTAAGGGTTGTCCACTGACCACAAGTGGCCACTTTGACATCGATAGCACTGGTGTTCGACTCTGACTTCAAATGGGCTAAAATAATGTTAACATTTGAGAGGTTTTCGCACTTTTTTTCACTCAAAAGTCTAAACATCGAAAGAATACTATTCTTTAGGAAATCGTTTTTAGTTTCAATACAATTGAGTTCTGTTTCAAGAATTGAACTGAAATTTGTTTTAATAATCGGCGCATATTTTGTTCCGTTCACTAAACCAATGATTAGCTCCGATTCACTCAACACTTCCACACAAACAGAAGAATTGATAAAAGAGTTGGCGATCGCTATCTGTGACTGTTTTCTGACTCCACTGATGTCCACAAAATGTATGAGTCGTTCGTTGACCGGAACCGTTAAATACTGGGATTTATTGATGACATTACGAGCGTTAAAACCGTCCGAACCAATCATATCGAGGTGTTTTAGTGAAGGACAATTGTTGAATAGGATGTCCAGGTTGTTACCTTGGTGAAAACAATATCAACATGTATAAATTAAACTAGATTATCTTTTAATCATACATAATTAAGCACAATTTAGTCTTAATAGTGCTATTTCTCCAAGCTAATTACCCCCTAATTAAGTTATTCCACTAGAATTATCATGTCAACACAATTAAATTAAGTGATCTAGATAATAATTTTATTACAAATTGAAAATCAAATATTTGTGTTAAATGATTACCCATTAAAAACATATATGATTAATAAGTTGAGCATGCTAATTTATAACATATGAATTGTAGATTTGGACAATAATTAGAAAACTGGGTCTAATAAGTCATGTTTTGTATAATGACCATGCTTATTTTGTGCTCTTATAAAGCCTTAATCAATATTTCATGCTATCAATAATGAGTACAACATTTGTTTGACTTTAATATCATTTAATTGGAGTCTTATTTCAATCGAATGAATAAATACTAAATTATAACTAAAAATACATATAATTTCCGTAATTATCCGAATCCTTTACTGAATATATTATGCAATAGTTTTGTTTCAAATATTAATTTTAAAAAATGATGAGAGAGAGAGAGAGAGAGAATTATTATTAATATTTCAAATATTTTTGACTATTATTTCATTCAACTCACGTTTAGATAAATAACAGAAATATTGAAAACAATTATTCACTCAAAATGTTTGGCAATAATTTATCTGACGTTAGAAAAAAAGTATTAAAATTATACTCTTGTAAATATCAGTCAAGTTATTACATCTTATCTGTCTCATACAATATCTGTTTATGATCATTTCTATGATTGATTTTATCAGGTATCTTATCAGTAGTAAATGAAAGATGGGCAAGGTTCTCTTTAAAATATTCTATTAAACGAAATAAGCTACCATAATTTTAAAATACAATCAAGCAAGCACAATTTTTTCCTAAATTTTTTTATATCTAGGTTATTTTAAGATAATAAATAATATTTTGTTTACACAAAAATATATTCAATTCTTGCGAA
Organism: Galumna obvia; assembly: GCA_034695785.1. NCBI lineage: Eukaryota > Metazoa > Arthropoda > Arachnida > Sarcoptiformes > Galumnidae > Galumna > Galumna obvia. The sequence continues at coordinate 10,503 of JAQFZM010002599.1, read as the reverse complement.
TCACTGAATATTTGAATAGAAATTCCAATAATTTATTCAAGACTTTCCCACAAATCATTTACTGTGAAAATGATCTCAACTATAGATAAAATATAAGAAAGAAAAGGTATTTTTCATGTATTTTGTAGCCCACGATAGCGTTAGAGTGGACTCAACTCTCAAATAAATGGATTTTCATTCAAAATTATTTTCTTTATTCGAGACCTGAGTTACACTTAGAGGCCATAAGAGAGTAAGGCATCCAAAAAGCTGTTCCCCCGAACACAAAGCCCTACATTTCCTGCATTTTTTTCAAAGATCAGTCTCTATTTTCTTAATATATTTTCACGAAATTTCATGAAAAGTGAGAAACTCTTAAAGAATAAGAAAATTAACGAAAATTCTTTTCACTGAAAACTATTTTATTTTTCTCTTCTCTTTTGGAATTTATATCATATAATAGTGTTATGGCATAAGAGCTCAAACTATTTGATTCCCCCCTCAGATGAGGCGAAACTGTTTTATTTACATAAATTACTTTTTGTGTGTTCGCCTTTTAATAACAAAACGTAATTGCCAAGATAGTTTGACAAAGATCATTCACCTATAAATAAATACTAGGTAAAATAGATAAATAATAAAACATAGTTATTAAGGCATAAATTTTTCATGAAACTAGATATTTTAATAAAGAATTTATCTTGTTAAACTGAGAATTAAACTTTGTAATCAAGGACACCTTGGTGATACCAAAATATCATAACTAAGAAATATTATTAAACGCAAAAGAATTCAGAAGCAGTTTATCATTAAATATCCACAAATGTTTGAATTAATTCATAGATTATTTGTTCCAGTGTTCGATGTGGGTAACATTAATGGTATTACCTGCCTCCTATAATATTGATCATAATCAATTTCAATTATTATATACTTTGAAAGTTTAAATTTGATGGAATAAATTGTTTTTAAAAATCGTTTATTTAAAAAGCAATTTCTTAGTATAAGTTTGTTTTGGGCACAGAATAAAACCCTATTTAATTGAGAAATTTAACTAGCACAATTGAAATTCCAGAAGCTCTTAAACTTTAATAGATTATTAGTTCAACAAAAATGTTGTAAATATTAAATGATTTCCTATTTTATATTAACCTGGTTATTTTATTCTCTAAATTTCTAAATTTAAAAATTATAATACAATAGAATATCATTTATAAATTCACCATGGTTAACCACTAATGTGAACTAGACTAGATTAATTAAAAAAACATATTAATTAATATCCAATTCAATCTAGAACAACTTGTAATTATAGCACATTAAATTTAGATTGATCATAATAAAATTCGAATAATATTCCAAATAAAAGTGAGATGTGATAGTTAATATCCCGGATAAATTTAAAAGAATGTAGCGAAAGGTCATTTCATTCTTAAAAACATGACTAAAGCACTGAAAAAAGCGATAATTTTGTTATTATTTTTTTTGGCTAAAAAAGTCATTAAAATTCTTAATGTTTTTACGCATTAAATCTCAAAACAAGTGATTCTTAAGATCTCCAAAAGCGATAACAGCTTTCACACATTTGGCCACACAGTTATGCCTTTCCCTATACGTAACCTTTCCTTATGGATGGCCCTCTGTTCTCATGTGACTAATATTATGCTAATTAATTATAGCGAAAGCAAAAAGAAAACTTTTCACTGATGATAGACTCCGTGTAAACTGAATTATCTCAACATCTCTACAATTAGTTTGATTCCGCTCATCAGTGAGAGTCCTGTCCCTTACCTAATCCAATTTGAGCATGGTAATCTTGTTATTTTCAAAAAAAAATGTTTTCGAATATTTGTTTTAGTAGATTGGTTGCCGAAATTACCATGCTAAAATTGAATTATATAAAAATGTAAACTTGTTTACATTGGAATTTTGCCTTTAGCAAGGTATTTTTTTCTATATTTTTAAATGATTCAATTTTCACCTCTCTTTGAAAATTGATCATGGGAAAATTATGCCCCTGGTCTTAAATAGTTAATTATCAATTTATGCAAATCTTTTGCCAAACCATTAATGAGATTCAAAAGTAAATATATATTCAAAACTACTCTTTAAGTAATCTTGCAATTAATGAATAAATTATAGAACATATATCTTTTTAAATTAACCTTAACACATTATATAATGTGATTGTCATTTAGGCGTTACCAAGGTAGAAATATTAAGATTATTTCCCATAGATATTATATTAATGTTTGTCATTGAACTTTTACCAAGGATAATCTAATTAAACACATCAATAAATTAACTAGATAATTTGAAACATCCTGGTTGAAAAACTAATTTCAATTCAGCAAGGTATAACATTTAAAAATGTTAAAACTCAAGTTAGAATTCAAGGAAAATTTTAAAATAAAATTTAACCAAACTTAAACAAGCAAAATAATATTATTTATACACCTTGGTCATATTTACCTGTTAATAATTGTTGATCGAAGCAATTGTTGCTGATGTCGAGCACCTGTAGCTGTTGACAAGACTTGAGTAAAGGAATGGCAGTCATATGATTGGTGTGCAAAATGATTGTGTGAAGGGATGGGCAGCCATTAATACCATTCAATTGACTCAAATGATTGCCACTTAAATTAATGTATTTAAGTTGACAATTGTCTAGGTCAAGTTTATTGCACTCCATTGACGACATATCTTCACTATTATCGTCCAAATGAAGGGTTTCTCTATTATAGTCAGCACCCGTTCTATCGTTCACTACTTCTTCTATTACTGACTGATAGCTTAGGTTAAGATCTGTTAACGAAGGAAATGACTCAACGATTCTATTAATTAAGTTCTGATTAATCGACAATCGATTAAAGCTTGCGATCAGTTTTGACAGTAAATTATTACTCAAATTAACGCCAATTTTCTCGATATTATTGTGCGATATATTCAGTATTAGTAAACTGTAAGGAATATTTAAAATTTTAATTAGTTATCTTGCAATTAAGTAAGGCATATATGCTTAGATTAAATTATCTTGATGAGATATTTTAAGATTAATTATTAATAGATTGATATAATAAAAACACTTTCACACAACCAAGAAATTAAAAATTATCACGCTAGTGTATTAAAAAAGAAAATATACCTTGCTCACCCTCATAAAAACTCATGACACTATTAGAATTACATCTCTTATCTTGCAAAATGATCTTATTCATTTTTTCCTTTTCTAAATATTTTCACGAAAAAAATTACTAAATATTCAAATTTGAATATCTATCAAATTTTAGCTAGATAAAATACATCTCTTATCAGAGAATTATGGCTTTAAAATATACCTGTGCTATTCTAAAAGTTAATTTTCACTGAGCATTCCTAACACCTCAAAATCTAATCTATTAACTAATCATTGAATTTATAATTAATTATTGTTTACTATCAGATCGCGATGTCATTCAAAAAACAAATTCATTAACTTTTGTTTTGAATTGATTCGTGGCTCTCCAGTTAATTTATCATGCTCATTATTCACAAATCAAGCCATGAATTACTGATAATTCTATTTATCATATATCCGGATCACTTTAGAAGAATTTCTTGAAAATATTACTAATTTTATAAAAAAAACTTATAAAAATAATTCACGTTTTTTAATAATTCGAGATTTTAGCTAGATAATTTTAAATTTTCAATAAAAACAGCAATAAAAATCATTGGAGCATGGTTAAACTATAAAAATATTTAAAACTTATAAAAGATAAGGTAATTCATGACAGAAATAGGCACTAAAATTATACTATTTCAACATGCTAATATTTTAAATTAGGCTTGATCATTTAATTAGATAAAGGAATTATGTATTTATAAAAAAAAAATTAATATATGTTAAGGAATACATACTTTTTTAATTCATTGATTTCGATGGGAATAGAGTTGAGCACAGAATTAGACAAATCGAGTAAAGTTAGGGCACAGAATTCGTTTTTATCGTTTGATATCATTTTATTAATACAGTGAAAGTCATTTGCTTTTGACGAACAGTATTTAAAGTCACCATTTTTACAGTGTTTGTGATTATTATTATTGTTATTATTATTTTGATTATTATCAAGAGTATTGTCTTCAAATGAATTCAATTCTAGCGAGATCATTTTCATTGGATAATGATTCGCATAATTATTATTATTAATAATAAATTTTTTGCCAAAAAATTATATATTTCTTCGAATTTAAAATTTTGTTTTGAATTTAACCACAAAATGATATAAAACTGTAATATTTTTGCAGTAATTTTCGTCATAAGAATGTGTTTGAAAAATCTGGTTTAGAGGAAACTTTTTGCTAGTTTATTATTTTTAGCCAGAGAAACCAGGGTAATTAAAAAATTTAGCTTGCAAAAAAAACTTATCACATGAAGAATTATCAGTGTCTTATCAATTCTCACTTTAAAATACAAGAGTTTTGAAGTCTAACTCTTCTTAAGAGAAGAGAAAAAAATATGTTTTGAACACAAAAACTATTTTTTCCAGAAAACAATAAAACAATAATTTTTTATATTCACTACAAAAATGATTCTGTTTTTCATCGAATATAATAGAATTGGAGTCAAAAAATAAAATTTTCAAAATTAATTTCTCATTGAATCAATTCCCTGGCAATTATCGAGGGATAAAAAGGAGGCTATCTTTCACACACATCATATAATACCAATTCATAAAAGAATATTTATTAAAAGCTATTCCTTTGACGACAATAATCTCATCAGAGGTACAACTGATGGGAACTCTTTTATATATAATTCAATGGAAGAAATAATTGCGAATATTATACACACAATCACTGAATTGAGAGACACTTTTTCTCTTCTAATAAAACAACTTCTGGAGGACTAACCTCTCATCGACTGAGAACTGAATCGATCTGAACGATTGGTTGCACACAATTGAACACAGAATAAGCACAGAATAGCAATAATAGTAATTATTGATAATAATAATAACAAATCAAATAAAATATAAATCTCTTTATATACTATAGAATCAAAAAATATTATTTTATTAGAATAGCATCAAAGGCTCAACCATTGGAAGCCCTGAGCTCTTTGAACAGTAGCTTTCAGTTAATAACCGTTCCGTTGATTTGCAATTTTGTTGCACAAGATTTTTGTCTTTAGGTATAACTCAGAGCTCACGACGTCTTTTTGATAGCGCCTATGGAATAATGCCAGTGACAGGTGTTTAGTGTTGAGCACAGGGCACACAAACAACTGAACTGAAAGGAATCGCAAGTGAGTGAGTGTTCTGTTCCTCTCTTTTTCCAGTACTGAGTTCTTGAAATACCACAACTGTTAAGAAATATCTGCTGTTTTTGTTAGTATTCGGGCCATTCATTGCAAGCGTACAGAGTCTCTCTCATTCAGCACAGGTATAGCTATGAGCACAGACTCATTGGCCTAAACGCACAGGTCGTTGGTTAACGTCACAGGCCTTTAACAGAGCCGTTGCATCACTAGATTAGAGTCCACACGAAAAACAATTCATTTGCAGTATTTTCCTGTTTTGCCCACAATTTTTGCCGTCGATTACAGCGATTATTATGTTTTTTCATTATATAATCAATTCTATAACTAAACAATTATTCCTTTGCTTTAAGAAAAGAGCAACAAATTTACCGATACTTAAGTCGATCAGAGATTGAGTCAATTGTTTGCATTTCGTGTTGTTTTTCATCATAAAAAACTCAAAGGTTTGGCTTTTGGTTAAATACAAGTCTTTTCAATTAAACTATTTTTTTATTAACATTTAATTGACTCAAAGTTTTCAATAAATTTTGTTGGCTTTAAACCAAAACTCATTAAACGTCTAAACTATTGACCAGTTTTTCAACGATTCTTATATTCAATAAAATTTAATTAAGGGTTGAATCAAATCTCATACAAAACAATTGAAAAACAATTTTTCCTCATTTAATACAATAAAAAAAATATATAGTATTTTATTACTGAAAATTCCAACCATTGGTTAATACAAAACTTTATTCTGTGCCATTAGACTAACCAAAAGGTAAAACCATTATATCTATACCATTATAACGATATTAATCTCATGAAAAAAAATCCTCAAATATTATACTTTTTTTCTGCAAAAAATGTTCTGTTCAGACATACCAGTGCTCTCTCTCTCTCTCTCTCTCTCTCTCTCTCTCTCTCTCTCTCTCTCTCTCTCTCTCTCTCTCTCATCAAAAGGCCTTTCATTTTCACTTTGAAACCGAGGGCTGAGTCCGCATTCAATGCATACCTGAGCGGAAAACTTTGCTTCTCTTAAAAAGTGAAATAATAAGAGTGTCTTCAAAACTATAATCTGGAAGAGAGTGGAAATACAGTCTCTCTTTGAGTAACAATTGTTTGCATTAATAGTAAACATTAGACACCATTGAAAAGCATTGTTCCGGAGATCCTTTTAATACACTTTTGATTTGTTGTCATCTCTTTTCTATTGTAGTCATGAAAATGATTTTTTTTTCATTAAAAGTCCGGTCCGTATCTTAAAAAGTATTCATTCATTTTATTTCATTCATTCATTCGGTTTGAACTCTAATTATAAAGTTTTGAAAAAACTGTATTAAAAAACATTTATTAATTGAAATACAATTCTTTAACTCAAATGAAAAACAGTTTATTCTTAAAATTTTTTATTCATTTTTGGCTGAAAAAAAACTATTGTTTGAAAGCATTTCTCCAAAACAAACTTCCATTTCGTCCTTATTTTTAACCATAAAAATACCATTCCTTTGATTTGGAACAGGAATAGAGTCTAACCCTCTGTATGAGTCCCACATATTTGCATATTTAATGTCAAAATCACAACAAAAGAGAGGAAATACCAAAATCTATTGCATAACAATAACACACATAATCTGAAGACATGAAGAGCTGTCCCTAATATCACTCGCTTTCAATAAACTTAGGGACAGACTGTTCAAACATATGCCCAGTAGTCGGCCCCAGTACTGCACAATTCAAAAGAATACCTGAGCCCAGAGTTCACTCTTCTAGTCATATGGTTAATGACATAATTGTTATGCTAAATAGATTCAGGGTTATGATAATGGCTGTGCTCTTAGAGATAACTCATCCCGCAATACAAGTGAACATATTTTCAGACCATTTGCTGTAGTTTTTGAGCACAAGTTTTAGTAAAGAAATAAAATTCTTTATTATAATAATTATTATTATAACAAACATTTCTCTCTCTTAGGGGTTAACGATAGGACTCTTTCGTTTCAACTCTAATGGTGTGCTCTGATAAGGAGAACACTAAAAGGTGGAGAAGTAGGCCTTTTCTCTACTTCTGATGACTTGTGCTTATCTCAAATGTTAGCCCAATATATAAGAGCTGTTGATTGTGTTCGTGTGCGCACTCACTGGCTATTAAAATACGGATTTTTGGGCAGTATGTGCAAGAGTACAAATCAGATAATCTTGTTATTCATAGTTCCATAAGAATGAATTCTATTTTTATTATTTTTTTTACAAAAAAACACCCTGGCATAAGCAAGCAATAAAATGCAAAATAATGATCTAACATAGAGTTTAAAAATTGTTTTGAAATGATAATAATTTTGAATAAATTTTCCTTGTTCACAAAAAGCAAACTAGTATATAAATTAATTAGCATAATGATTTTTAGCAATCGACCTTGCTCATTGCATGCTGAATATCATCCATTGTCAGTGTTTTTAAGGGCCAATAAATAATGTAATAAACGTGTTATTAATTTTACACAATTGTAGTAATATTTAAGTCATTCTCTTTCTATTCTTTGCTATTATTTTCCTTTTATTATGAATTATATGTAACAGAATTGCGTTCAAAATTGAGTTAAACTTATAAAATGTATTTTCATTTTAAAGAATATGTTTTACATTAATATTAACTATATTTTTAATAATGAATAGAAAACTATTTTTCATTCGCCAAAAGAAACTCTTAATTACAGTTAAGAGAAGCGAAACAATGAATAAACAGATTTTTCATCCATAGAATCAAAGAACGGGATATAACTCTTAAGAATGGAATAAACAAGTTTACATGACTAGCCAGGGATGTTCAATAGCAGGGATCTATATTAATCTAGGATAGAAATGAAATATTATAGGAAATATAGTGAATATTTTAACTTGGTAAATAAATTTTGAGTTTTATCTATAATCAAGCTAATTTTTGGTAGAATTAGTGCAAGTTTGCAAAGTTAACCATGTTCATCCCTATTTTATTATTGAAATAATAGTTTTTTGTGTTAGTCTGTTATATTAAATTTAGTAAATAATTTTGCAAGTTTAGAAAAATGGCAAAATATTGGATTGAGTTTTGAATTCGTGATAATATATTTGTTGGAAAGAAATTAAAAATTTTAATATATTTGTGAGGAATAGTCATGAAAATCATATTTACAATCAATTTTATACAGAATTATAATTATTTTTTGTCATAATTTGAATATTAAATTATTTCTAAACAATATTTTTTGATTTCAATTACTTTATTAACAAATCATAAAAGAGTAGAAAATTTGATTATTTCAAGGATTTAATCATCAAAAGAGCCCTGAAATGAGTGATTTGACACTTGTTTCGTGTGTGGAGAGAGAGAGAGAGAGAGAGAGAGAGAGAGAGAGAGAGAGAGAGAGCAAAGATAGAGCGAAGAGAGAGATAAACGCATTCCTTTGCACACAAACAGATGCATTCCATGGGATAACAGGTGAGAGCACAGAATACAATTTCGGGGCCCATATCTAGGGGTTGAAAAGCAGTGGAGATATACAGTGAATGTTGAAAAAAACTACTGTTCACTAAGCAATGAGTGAAAGACTGTTACCAACTATTCATAAAAATATTTCGTTTTTGGAATGATTTGCAAACCTATCGTTCAAAGCAATGGTAGTTCGCGTGGGAAAGGAAGTCGAAACGCGTGCCCATCACTTGCGTACACTTTTTTTTATACCTCATTCATAGTGTGTGCAACACTTCACTGACCCACCAGTGCTCTCATATTAGGCAATAGAAGACCACAAATTTTTTTCTATCGACTATTTTTCTCCCGAAGAATGCTTTCAAAACATATGTCTTAACTCACAATATATGAGAAAATGATATAATACTTGAGTGCAAACACCAGTTATTCCTCAAAGATTATAATCACTGGAATCCGAGCAGAATTTCTGTGGAAAATATACACATTTGGAGGGATTTTTTGACCAAAAGAGACATAATTCCCGACACATATTTCAAGAGTTAATGATTTCCCATATTTTTCATTACTTTAATTACTTTTTACAGTTCTTCAGATGAAAAGTTATTTTTCAATTTTAGAATTATTCTGGGAAATTTGTTCTGGTTATAATTAGTTCTGGTGAAGTTAATAGTTGTTTTTTGTATAAATTATGACCATGGCTAAACAAATAGTAGCCAATATAAGCCTGCTCTATTATTCAAAGGAATTTGTTTAAGAAACTAATTTAGTTCAGTTTAAAGATGTTTTCCATTTAGAAAACCACAAAACTGTTGCATACCTAAGAGTGAGCCCTCCCTAACACTAGAGACGGCACTGATTTGTGAAAATCTAGACGACAAACATTTGTCACTTAATCATTGAACAAATATTTGTCACAAAATCAAAGAAAACTTCTTAAGAGTAGTGTTTAGACTTACAAACGGAATGTTTGTCCACTTATTTGTCCACATTTTTATGCCTTTGATTTTGTTATTCATTTAGTTTTAGTCTACGTTACAGTTCATAATGAAAGAGTGGAAAAAACACTTGACTTGAATACTTTCTCTTATAAGTAGGGATAGGATCATTTAAAGTGCGCGCTTAAACATATAAAGTAAAGATTTCAACTATAAATTATGTGGAAAATTAAAATTCCATTCGTATGAAAACGATTTAATGAATGAATGAATATTTTATTTACTTTTTAATACATCATTGATAGTCATCGGTCAGTACTTTTTAATATAATAGAGTTTTTTACCAAAAAAACAATGTTTAGCAAGAGTGAATCATTTTCAATACAACTAATTATTAAAGGGTTTACATTTTAATGAACTAGGAAATAATAATTAAGAGAAGTAGAAAAAGGGCACCCAATTCCGATTGCTAGATATATGTTAAAATTTATCAAGTTAATGTTTAAGTAATATACTAACTTTAACTAATATATTAATTTTATTAATTATTTATTATAAAACTTAATAAATAATTTATATATACAATTATATTTGTATATAAAATTGGATTTTATATATTAATATATTATAAAAACGATAATTAAAATAACAACAAATAATATTTTTTATACAAGACTTTTATAGTATATTAAATTAAAAAATCGTGTGAATGATTTAAAAGGAATGTTATTATTTTTTGCAAGCCTACAAAGGCAATAAATAAATATTAATAGATCAATAAACTAGCTCATTTAAAGTTCTAGACAAGAAAGAATGTGACCAATCACTTAAAACAAA
>JAQFZM010002598.1:0-13094 GCA_034695785.1 Galumna obvia | reverse complement strand
TGAAAATAGACTTTTGATTAAAAAGTGACGCAAATGAAGTGAACTCTTGAGAAGTAAAACTGCGAATGAAATGCAGTTTAGAATACAATCACTTATAACGTAACGTTCACTGAATTAGAAGTCCGGCACAGAAAGCGTTAAATTTATGTAAAATGAATTTGTTTTTAGAAAATATTTTCAATACAATTAAATAATAAATAACAGGATTTTAGACAATGTTTTTGACAAATATAATAGTCTTAGAAATGAAATTCAATTGAATTTTGTAATGAAAATTATAAAAGAGTACCGAAAGTTAGTCAAAAATAGTTGTAAATTTGGTTTTTGTTAATCCCTAAGACTTCAAAATCGTTGAATTATTGGCAGTTTTAGTGATAGTTTACTAAATTATTGTCACCCATTTCTAACATTAGTTTAAATTATATGCAGGGTGAGTTTTAATGGTGACAGTTATGATGTTTTATTGCACTTTTAAGTGTAAGAAAACTTGAATTTTCGCGAAACTTGTTGTAAACCAATTGTGTGGTAAAGTTTTAAAGAGACCGCTATCACTATAACTACAGTATTTTCAATGATGTAATAACTGTTTGTATGTAAATTACTATCAAATAAACTCGTATTTAGAAACTAAACAAATTATAATTAAATAAAACTATTAGATTAATAACATATAAATTAATGTTTAGAATTATATTTTATGACATTTAAGTGTCAAAACCATTATTAGAGTACATATTTGAGTTATAAAAAGTTGTTTTAGGAATAGTATTCCTTAAATCTGTTATTAATTTAAAGTCTTTGAAAATATCACTATTTATCACATTATTATCACAATTTGAGTCATTATTAGTTAGTTTATGGATTTCAGAGAAACCCAAAAACTCTTCTTCTTCTGAGGAATCGCCAAATAGTTGTAAAAATTCATTACTATTTCTTTGATTATCACTAATATTGTTGTTCATAACATTATTATTATCACTAATTGAATTATTATTAATCACTATATTATTGTCATTTAAATTATTATTAATTAAATTATTATTAATTAAATTATTATCACTAATAATCATATTATTGTCACTATTTTGAGGTAAATGTTGAGACTGTGAACAATCAAAACTGAAGTCTGTTAAGTGATGAGAATCACTTCTAATATTTCTTTGATTACGTTCGGATTGTTGTCTCGTAACCCGAACTTTGTTTTGTTTGCGGTTTTCTTCAAACATTTGACGCCAACGATTAACGTCTTCTACGTCCCAAACATTTTCCTCATCGATAGGAATCCTTTCTTTTTCGAATTCCTTTTTGTCGATACGTTCACACAATTGATAATAACCTCGAGGTGTTCTTCCGAAATAAGGAAATAGGAGTCTTGAGTTAACGACTCTAATCTTTTTTACTTTTCCACTCATTTTTACCATTGGGTATATATGATAAGTTCCTGGGATTATTTGTTTAATTATAACACAGGGACCGTTTATCAGTGGTTTTAGTTTGTGGGGTATTCCCACCTCTGCTGTACGGTCTATACACCAGACGAGACTCTTGACTTCAAAAGTGAGAATTTCTAATTTAGATTCACTAAATTTAGACCACTTTTCTTCTGCTCTTCTAATCCTTTCAATCGCAAGTTTTCTCGCTTTTTCCAAAACCATCTCTTCGTTGATGTCTTCGTCGATGTCTACTTTTTCTTCCATTACTTTTGTTTGAAATCTTCTCTCGAATGCGTTTAATGGGTTGAAACCAAAAAGTAAATATATTGGGGAAAAACCTGTGGTTTCGTTGATAGACTTATTTATGACTTTTACTGCATTTGACAAAAATAAATCCCAGTCTTTAGATTTTTCATATACGTAACATTTGATGATTTGAACAATTTTTCTATTGTTCACTTCGGCCAAACCATTCGATGAAGCGAAATAAGACGCGGTAATTTGGTGTTTAATTCCAAGACCAGCTAAAAAGTCCTGAAAATCTTTGCTTAAGAATTCTGTCGCTCTATCTGAAGATATTATTTTTGGTGTTATAAAGCGATTAAAGTATTCGTTTAAAACATCGATAACTGTATCCCTCTTGTGATCAGTGATTGCCTCGGCGTAAAGAAAACGTGTTGTGCTACAAACAATAGTTATGATGTGATATTTGCCTCTCTTTGAACGAAGGAAAGGTCCACAGATATCGATATGTATATGATTTAAAGGTTGTTCCGGGATATCAATTTCTCGAGGAATACCAAATGGTTTATGCGTTAAGGGCTTCACACGATTGCATACCTTGCAATGCTTTATATGAGTTCGTATGTGTTCCCGATTGTTCTCAAACCAATAATGATCAGTAATTTTCTGTTCTGTTCTTTTATGACCTAAATGACCGCCGTCTTCTTTATCCCCATGAAGGGTTTTAATTAATTCTGGGACCAGTGATGAAGGGATAACTGTCTGAAGAGTGTCTTTATTTTTACCACTTTTGCGTTTTTTGCGATATAAAATGTCGTCTATTAATCTAAATTTATTTTTAAACCTTTTATCCCTTTTATTATTTGATAATAGTTTTTCTTTAATTAATTTGCAAAAGTTGTCCTCATTTTGTGCACTTTTTATTGTCACTTCTGGAAGAGTTTGATTTTCTACCATTTCGAGAGCATTAAGTGCATATATTAAAGAAAAGCACTCTTTTATTATTTGACCTTCAGTATCAGCCAAATCACCCTCACATTCACGGTCCTCAAAGGCGAACTTATCCAAAGTAGTGATCATTTCATCAGATTTAACCACTTTTGCTGATTGAGGATTAGTTTTTTCTTCATTTAAAGTCGACACAAGACGACTAATACTGTCAGCGATAATATTGTTTTTCCCTTTAATATATTTTATTTTAAACCGATATTCACTTAATTCAGTTCCCCATCGAGTGAGTTTATTACTTCTGAGTTCTTTTAGTTTATTTAACACTAGAAGTGGTTCGTGATCACAATAAACAGTAAATTCACGTAAAAATTTTTGATATTTTCTCACACCTAACATCACAGCATATAATTCCTTTACAATCACTGGCCATTTGGCCTCAGCTCTGGAATATGTTTTACCAAAATAACCTAAAACTCGCAGTTTATTATTCTCTATTTGGCAAAAGACACCACCGACTCCTTTATCGGAAGCGTCGGTATAAAACACTTTTTCAGAGGTGTCGTAAATGAAACCAATAGCAGGAGCTGTGGTTAAAGCTATTTTTAATTTTTCGAAGGATTCCTGTTGTTCCGAACCCCAAACAAATCTGTTTTCTTTTCTTAATAATTTTTGAATGGGTTCTCTTAAGTCAATTATTCTGTCAACTATTGTTGCATCAAAGTTGACAATACCCAAAAACTTTTGTACCTCTTTTTTATTACGAGGTGCTTTAAGGTCTTTAATCACTTTTATTCGATCCTCTGGAATTTCTATACCATTAGCACTGATATTATACCCTAAAAACCTAACTTTTGTTTTAAATAGTTGAAACTTTTTAGGTTTGATTTTTAAATTAAAGTTTTTGATTCGGATCATAAGATCCTCTAAATGTTTTAAATGTTCGTCAAATGTTTCTGATTTTGTTAAGATGTCGTCAATATATGTAATTAAATTTTGTGCACCGTATGACATAATGTTCACGAGTTTCTGCATAGCTTTCGGTGAAATTTTTAAACCCATTGGAAGACGAGTCATTTGAAGTAATTCGTTGTGAGTCCTGAAACTGGTTTTCCATCGGTCTTCAGGTTTAATTTCGACGGAATAAAAACCCATTGAGAGGTCTACTAACGAGTAGATTCTACCGTTAGCCAATTCATGAAATGACTCTTTCACAAAATTTTTAAACTATCAAATTATATTTTTAAGGTTAATAAAAAGAATGGTCTTTAAAATTAAGGAATTGTATTTTCACAATGGATTATAAAATATTTAAATATACAAATAAATTTAATATTATAAATAAGATTTAATAAAATTGTAAATGAAAAATTGATATTTTATTCAGTATTTGACTTAATTATAGTTTATTATTTAAAATTTAATCCAAAATATTTTTAGTTTTAAATTTTAAAATTATTAAGCATTAGGTTAGTTTGATTAAGGTTAGTTTTCTATATGAATAAAGATTTAAACAATTGATAAATAACTAATGATAATTAAAACAAATTAATATAATATAAATTGTATTTATTTAAAAAAAAACAGTAACTTTTCTTAAAATTTTTGTAATATTTTTTTATAATTAAAATTAATTTGTAAAATTCAAAAAGTTTATTTTATTAACATAAGAACATAACTATAAGAATTTTATAATAAGAAATATTTCATTTCTATTTTCAAACCGAGTTTGCTCATATACGTTGTCTTTGATATTTGAATTTGACACCGGTTCTTTTATCAAATATATTTTCTTTATCTCTTAAGTAAATCTTTGGTTATAATGAATTTTTTCAATGAAATAAGTGGAAATTTCGAGTGCGGACAGATTAGTCTTAAATATTAGTTCATTCGTTGCTTCACTACTCCTCTTAATTGTTTCTTTTCTTCACTGAAGCTTTACTATTTTTAATATAATTATTATATAAACGTTAATACATTCTACATTCGATATATAATATCCTGATATAACTGTAATTTCGATATAATTTGCTGCTGATCTCTCACCGTTTTGCCCTATGGTGCTCATTATGTTAAACCTTCAATATAACCTGATACTCGATATAATCAGAAGATATTTAGAGACTAATATAAAAATTACATTTGATTTAACAAGAATTAGTATTGGATGCCATAATGAAAGTTAAAAATATGATTCAGTGCGAAACTTATTAAGACCTTTATGATTTAAATTTTATTAAAAATTTATTTAACAACTCAGTGAATAATTTATATGAAAACCATTTTAAAAGGCAAAGACATTAGATTTGATAGTATAATACTGTATATATTAACTTGAAAATACAAACCAATAAAGAGTATGTTTTAAATAGGATTCAAAAGTGAACTTATTATTAAAAATAATTAATTTTTTTTAAATTAGTAAGTTTACACATTTCAAAATAATAATGATATTTAATAATAAGTAATTACCCTTTCTTTATAATACATCTTTGAACATGATCAAACGTATAGTAAAAGTTAATCATTTTAGTTTATAAAGGGTTTATTTTTTAAAAACAACTAGAGAATTATTTTTAAATTTGGAAAAAAATCTTCAAAAAGCTTCACAAAACCATAAATAAAATTATAATTTATTATTTAAAATATTCTTTGAAAAGAATAGATAATTAATTTTATTATATATATAGAAATTATTTTATTTCATACTCCAGTAAAAAAGTAAAACATTATTTAATAAAAAATAAGCACAATGAAGTTTATAAATAAAAGCTATGAAGATAGATTTAAGCTTGAAAATTTTTAAAAAGTTTAAGATATCATCAAATTTTAAAAGTTATTTTTAAAAATTATCGATTAATTAGTTTTTGTTGATTTTATTGAAATCTATTATTAATTTGTTTATTGATTAATATGATAAAATCACTTATTGGTTGGCAATGTTTGTACACAATAAGTGTTTTTCTGTACATTTGTCTCATATTTAACACCAATGATTCTTTTTAGAAGACAATAGTAAAAGGATAGTGCAAAAGGTCTTTTGTACAATAATAATATCGCAAATCATATTGGGTCTTTTTTCTTTTTCATCCCTTATTTTAAACAAGAATTCAATGAAATATTCAGTTCCTTAAAATCAATACTAAATTTTCGGTACGAATGTTGTTTTGGGACTCATTCTTGTCTAAACCCTCGAAACAATTGTTATGAAATTTTAGTCTAATTCAAATCCATCGGTCCTTCATTTGAATGAAGACTTAAAAGTAAGTTAATCATTGATTTTCTGTATTGAAATGAAATAATTTAATATTTTGATGAATTGTATAATTTTTAAATAGTAATTATTTATGAAAATATGACTCAAATCATATAGTTTTATATGAAATGTTAGTAATTGAATAAAAAATTATTATTTTAATAAAACTAAACTTATTATTGCATTTAATTAATGGGGTTTGATACAATTATTCAAAACTATTAATTTCAAATATTTAAATTAGTTGGTTTTCATTGAACAACTCAATTGTTTTCGAAATAATTCTTAAAATAGACAATAAATTTTTAAATTAAACAAGAAAAATTTAGAAGACTTATTGATGATACAGTCAGCCAAAAGTCATATTAAGGTTGGTTTAATGCACATAAATTTGCACAAAGTCTGAATGCCTTGATAATTTTTTCAAAAAAATAAACTAGACATATTGCTGCTACAAAATAGCATGACGAAATTTACATTACTATTCAAATAATAATAAAATAAGCTTGATGAAAATTTGCAAAATAATTTGTATTCGAAAATTTATTTTTATTCGAAATTAGTAATTTGAATACCCCAATTTATAAGCTAGTTCAAATTATTTGAATTCTTTCATTCAAATTTTATAATTTATATTTTTCCTAGATGCTCCTAAATGAGAAATTATCATGCTCAATTTTAATTATTAGTGAAATAAACGATTAACAAATTTCCAATTTTGGACTATCACCCATCCTATTTCACATATGATAATTGATCATTTTCGGAATTTATAATTTGATATAACCAAGCTGATTTTTAAACTTTCATATGTTGAATTTAAAGCAGCAATTTTTCTTGTTTGAAATGACGCAAACCATTTATAAATCAATTCATCCAATTAAAAGTTCTACAAGTTTAACCAACCTCAATTTGACTTTTGGGTGACTTTATGTTTGAGTATAATATTTCCTAATTTTTTCATAATATTCAGTAAAATCATATTGAAATAATATTTAACCATATCAAATTTGACAATAGCAAATTAAAAAATAACTTTATTTTTAGCTTGATCATTGTAAACATATATAAATTATATATTCTTCATTTATAAATCAAATATTACCATGCCTAAATGGTGGATTTAATAGTAATAAAGGCCCAATACGTTGTTAAAAGGTGTGTGGAGACAATCAAAAATATGTCAAACTTAGGACCATGATATCAATGCAATACTGACACAAATAAAATATATTTGCTATTATAATAACAAAACCAAAAAGTATGTATTGATATGAGTATCTTAAAACCAATTCTAAATTAGCATTAATTAAATGTTATCTTATTTATATAATTGTTCATATAAATCTCTACTATCTAATTAATTATATATAAAGTCATATGTTTTTAATTCTTTTAAAATAGAAATCCTTATATGAATAAATTTACCAAATATTTTAATTAATAAAAAATGTCACTTCTTATATTGAGTCATGTCTATGACTTACTGTCAAACTATGTTCGATTACTCGTCTTATACCGTCATGAATGTACTCAAACTCAAAGTCTAAATAATTCTCAACTATTTTAATAAAATAAAACTTGTATTTCATTTTCCTTTAAAACACATTTTGAGGCTAAACCTATTTTGTGCAATACTTTTTTAAAATGTTTTTAGTTTTGATTTATTTCGAATAAGTCATTCCTTATAACAAGTGTGGTCCACTATTGTAGTGGGTCCGTCCATGACACGTAACAATTTAAAGCAAACCTGAAAATATAAAATATTATTTATATTATATTTGTAACACCAAAAAATAAACAAGGTTTTTGCAGGGTCCAAAATTAGTATTTTGCATAATTTGTTATAATTTTATGATTAATTAAATTTTAGTTACAGTCTATTTATATATTAATTAAACCATTAAATATTATAATTTTAAAATATTAATTCTAAATATGGAATTTAAAGATTGCCTTGATATTTTTATTTTATTTGCGTAAATTTACAACTTTTATTTATTTTAATAAATTTTAAATTATTTTAAATTTGACTGTAAATTTTGTAAAATATAGTGTTATTTATATAATTATTACATGAATTCTTGAAAAAGTAAAGTTCATTTGTATGATGAATATGTTTACTTCATTAAAAACAAGTGTAAACATTCATAAATTTAACGAAATAAAATTCCGGAATTTTTCCAAAAATAGAACCATATGATATAAAAGTTAAAAAATATTCAAATTACTTAATATTTTAATTAAGAATAAATATCACTTATTAGTAAAACAAATAAAGAAGATTATCTTATCTAAAACAAATTTGTTCATAAACTATTAATATCTATAAATAATATTTAAAGCAAAAAAAATTAACCACGCTTTAAAAATCTTAAAATTTTAGATTTTTTTTAATTTGATATTATCTTATGATAAAATAAACTTTGGTTACAGTTCATTTATATAATTAAAAACAATTTTTTTAATTAAGTAAATATTCATATTTAAATTGTAAAATCCGTTATCAAACAAGTTAAAAATTATATTTTTTATAAAAATAATAAAATTGGCTTTTAAACAAATTGTAAGTTTTTTTTAATTTGATATAAAATTATTATAAAATAGGATTTAGTTACAGACTATTTTTAAAAAAATTTTTAATAAAAATTCTTTATATAATTAATAAATTGATTAAATGTTATGTTTTTTCTTGGTTAGTTCTTAATCTAGTTTTATTTCATTAATTTTTCAAATTTATTAAAATGTAACTGGTTTGAATTAATTTAAATCAGGAGAATTGTCTTCAAAATCACAGGGTTGTATTTTCACAAAGAATTTGGTTTGTTATATGCTTATAGAGAATAAATTAATATAAGAATAATATCTAATAAAAAATATTTAAAAATTGAAATTATTTCCAATATTTGATTTATTTATTGTAAATATTTTTAAAATATCTAATATATTTTTAATTATCTTAATAGTAAAATCATTAAGACATAGATAAACTTTGAATTAGGAAATTTTCTGTGTTAAATAAGATTATAAGAATTTTATTTTAACAATTAATAAATTTTTATTCAAAATAACTAAAAATAGTTAAAAGCAAATTAACAAAATGTAAATTTTATTTTTATTATATAAACATGGTTTGAGGAATAATTATTAAACTAGGAAATTAATGACAATAATTAAGGATTTAAGTTCTTTTACTACAAAAGTTAGATCGGATTTTTAAGGAGGGATTAGGTTTTTTAAAGGATGCGATCAACTTTTCAGAGTTTGTCAGATATTTTTGGGTTTTGATCTGATCAATTTGAATAAAGAGTTTGAATTTTATTATTCTGAAAAAACTTAATTTAAAAAAATCTGGTAATTTTGGCGGAATATATTATATTAACGTTTGCAAGAAATTAATTATTATTATTGAGGTTTGGTTTTCAGCTTTAATATTGTAGAATAATATAGAAATTAATAACTGATAAAACTGAAGTTAGAATAATAGAATTTGGGGAAATTGTTTTGTGGAAATTTTCAAGGCATTGACAATATTTATGTTAATGAATACCTATTTTATCAAAAGTTATAAAAATATAGTAACCAGACCGTCTAATTATGTAAGCAATTTGCTTATTTTGTTAAATTCCTACATTGCTAATTGTTGACTAATTAACATTTTATGTCATTGTGTTAATAATAAATTTACTTACTCAAAAAATTAAAATAAAAGTATAAATTTTATATAGGAAATAATGATTATTATGAAAAAAACAAATATAATTTAAATGTATAATATACAGTTGTTATCAATATAGGAGGGAATAATTCCTAAAGCGGGATACTAATTTAAGTATCTTAGATTTGGAATTTTCTTATCAAATTTATAAAACTTATTCAATAGATATTCTAGTTTGAAAAATATACAAAAGTTTGAAAATCACCATGCAAAATTTAAAAATTTATTGATTTTTGTAAAATATGTCAAAAGACAGTATAATTTCAAAAATCTCCTTAAATAAATTATTTATTAATAATTTTTAATAATTATTTAATAAAGGAAATCCTATTTTTTAATTTGACACCAAGATAATTAAATTCTATGGAGAAATAATGATTTTATGTTATTTTTTATATTAAAATTTTTATAATCAACTAAAAATTGAAAATCATTGGAAATTTGTTTAAACAAAAATTTATAATTTACCTTTAAATTAAAAACAACTTTTTTAATTTTTTATTATTGAAACATTTTTAGGATTGAAATCGGATAATACATCTAAAAATAATTGATAAAATTGCTAATTTAAAATGGTTAATATTTCCAAGTGAATAAATTTTACTCGATAAAAATATTTTTCAAATTCCTTAGAAAATTTTTTAGTTTATTTAATCTTTTTTATTATTCAACAAACAGAACAAAATTATCTTGTTAACATTTTGCTTAATTAAATATTTAAGAAGGAATTAAAAATGAACTTTTTTAAATCTCACATTAAAATCTGTTGATTAATTAAAATTCCCAGAAAAGTTTTTTTTATATTTTACACAAAATACTTTTGGAATTTTTAAAAAATCTGAAAGGATTTATGAATGACAGGTGATTTGTAAATTTGGACTAATTTTTGGAATACTCTACAAAATTCAGTAAAATTTTAAGCATAGCATGGTGATTTTCAAACTTTTGTATTTTTTCAAAACTAGAATATTTAAGGAATCAATGGTATAAATTTGATTTGAAAATTTAAACTACAACCTAGTTAAATTGGTCTTCGTGTTTTAAGAATTATTCCCCCCTATATTGATAACGACTGTATAATATGTACTAAATTAAAATAATTTTATCAATGACATTGATTTTATACTTAATTTATGGATAACTTAAATATTGTATATTGGTTTAATAAACTAATAAATTTAAACAGGTTACTTAATGCTGTTTTTATGATTTTGAAATATTATTAAAATTCTTTGACAAATGTCATATAATATAAAGGAATTTGAAAATTTAGTGAATTCAGTACATTATTGAGGATTCACCAAAATAAACTCATAAAATCAAAACAAACTATAAATATCTGATAGAATTTTATTATGAAATTAAATAAAATATTTATATTTTAATATATTGTAACTAAAGTTAAATTTATCATAAAATATATAAAATATTAGAGCGATCAATAAGTTTACGGAATGTTTAAATGGGTCTCAAGCCTATACGGATAAAGATATTCAATTACGGTAAAAAGTATTTTTATCATCCACTTTCATGTGGCCTACGACCATATAAATATTTATTAACAAGTCACGTGATTTTGGAAATTTTAGAACATATGCAAAGTACTATGTCACAGTTCACATCTAAAGAAATATATAAGATATTACATATGTACTCAATAGGGTATAAGTTGTTGTTTAATATAACACCAAAATTAATTATATCGGTCAAGAGCCAAAAAACTTATGGCAATTGGAATGTCAAGATTTTTCCATAGATAATCATTATAAAAATTTTAAACACCTTGTACTTTGATTTTCTTGTGAGTTATGAATAGGCGACTTCATGTTAGACAACTTTGTTGCTTGACACATTTAGATCAAAGCAATGATAAAGCCGCAAGAGCAAGTTGAATTTGTTTAAAATTCATATTCCAAAGCAGAATTGTTTATAATCTGATGCTATTTTGAGGCATTATACTAGCTTTGATCTAAATGTGTCAAGCAACAAAGTTGTCTAACATGATGTCGCCTATTCATAACTCACAAGAAAATCAAAGTACAAGGTGTTTAAAATTTTTATAATGATTATCTATGGAAAAATCTTGACATTCCAATTGCCATAAGTTTTTTGGCTCTTGACCGATATAATTAATTTTGGTGTTATATTAAACTTCAACTTATACCCTATTGAGTACATATGTAATATCTCATATATTTCCTTAGATGTGAACTGTGACATAGTACTTTGCATATGTCCCAAAATTTCCAAAATCACGTGACTTGTTAATAAATATTTATATGGTCATAGACCACATGTAAGTGGATGATAATAATACTTTTTACCTTATTTGAATATCTTTATCCGTTTAGGCCTGAGACTCATTTAAACATTCCGTAAACTTATTGATCTCCCTAATATTTCAGTGGAAAAATTTTATGAAAAATCAAATTTGATAGAAAACTCTAAGAGTCGATACCTAGTTTTACTATTTGTTTTCCACTCATTATTTCAGCGGAAAAAGTATCACATTTAGATATATTTACCAATAATATGTATGAAATATATTTGAATATATTAATGTATAATTCATCAAATGGCCAAGCTAAGAATTATATTTATCGGTTAATTTATATACAATTTGAAAACTATTACAAAAATTTTAGTGGAAAATAATTATACGAAAAAATCCATTCATAACTCATAATATAATCATTTCTATTAAGCAATTTTTTAGAAACTTATTTAAATATGGATACATTTTTATCTGGCTTAGAATAGTTTATTATATTTTAGAAAATATTTATTAAGAATTACTTAAATATTTAAAATATAGTATTTTAAGGTAAATATCGAATAGTAAAACAATAAATTGAAGACATCTTCGTTTTTAATAAACATTTTAAAATACTTATGAAGTAATTAATAAAAATATTTCCATTGAAAATGTATGATTACTCTCTTGAGGATATCAATGAAGTGATCGATTATTATATCAATAAAGCATCCCAAATATGTTACAACATCCTTAATTGTTTTGCATAAAATTGTCCTGGATTATCTAATATAATTATCAGTAATTTAAAAAAAATGCAGGCAATTCGGAAATCATAATGCTATTAAACTGCTGATAATTCAGACAATTTAATTTATCTTTAAATTTTAACATTAATAATAATTATCGAAATGATTTTTATTTGTATTGAAAATAATAAAGCTTTAATTTTATAAACAAATAGAAGGCATATAAGCAGGCATGGCCAAACCTTTCGATTCTAGGGGGGTATTAGGGGAGGGTATTTTGCTCCGGCTTAGGGGGGTATTAGGAGGGGGGGGGGTATTTTGAAAATGACCAGAAAATTCCTAAAAACGCATAAAACGTCGTTTTTAAGCTGTTTTTTGATGTATATGAGTATAATTTGTCATATTTTAACGTATTTTATCAAATTTCATACATAAAACTATGAATATTTGACAAAAATTGCATTTTTCACAATTTTCTATAAAATTTTTAACC
>JAQFZM010002597.1:0-13096 GCA_034695785.1 Galumna obvia | reverse complement strand
ACTTTCCTATAACAAAAGGTTATGTAACAAATATTCTATTATATGTTCAATGATGTCAACTACAAATAGATATAAAAGTGTCCGAATTGCATGCTTCCTTTGTGATGCTTTACGTTATAAGTGGTCAATGACTAAAGAGTATGGGGTATGGGTTTGTAGATGTTGTGCTAATTTTGAGGGAAATGAGAGACTCCTTTCAGTAATCAATAATGTCCGCGAAATAAAAGCCTTAATATTTCCTCAATTAATAAACTATCCAATGACCAGAAGAGCTAATCTCCACCAAAATAGACCCGTAGCCACAACTACTATTGAACAAGCAAATCAAATCTATGACTATACCCGTTTATTAAATGAAGGTTATGGCTATTATTTAAGAAATGCTAGTGTAAATGCTGACCACACCCAAACAAATGACCACAATTATACCAATGAAAATATTGAACAGAATAAAGAATCTGAACCTATAACAATTGATTTATCTATGAATAGCAATAACGATGAATAAACATCCTGTATTAATATTAATTGCAATTTAAAACACTTCTGAAAAATAATTATTTTCCGACAAATATTCTCGTTTAACCAAAACATTCCTTAAACCTAATATCTATTTTAATAATAAATTTGAAATAAGTTTCAATTGCATAAACAAATTTAACGAAAAGTATTATTTTATATAAACAAATTTATATAAAATTTCAATTTTATAAGATAATTTAATCAATCTTTGATCATTTGTAATAATTTTTGGTGTCAAATAATAATTAATTGTAAAATGAATAGCGAAGAAGAAGACGAGTTCCAAAGTCTACATTCCCTCTCAAATATAGATCTAAATTTAACTCGTGAAGAAGTAGTAGAAAATATCAGAGAACAGATTAAAAGTTCTAATATTAGTCGTAATTTTAAGCCAATTATATATAATTATTTGGATGAATGTGTCCGTCTTAATTTAAATACAAAAAATCTCGTCAGATTATTTCGTGCAAAATTACAACTGATTCCTACCTCAAATCCAAATCCTGAAGTGTCTTCTAGTGCTTCCACTTCTCGAACAGAAGCGAGAGCACAAAGTCTAAGGCTCGAAAACCCTTTGACTCTTACTTCAGAACAAAGTAACGTTAATATAAATCAGCCTCAAAGTTCAACTCTAAATCAAACTATTCAATTATCACAATTCATATTTGGTCAACCCATTAATCCTCCTATTCGAAGAAATTCAACTAGTGAATCGGTTGATCCTGGTCCTAATTTTAATCAAATTCCTATTAGAAGAACAAATTCTTTGGGAAACCTAAATAATCCGCCTATAATTATCAATATGGCTGGAAGATTAACAGCCCAAGATATCACACAAATAACTGATATCTTTACACAAAACGCTAATCAAAATGAGGGACGTTTACGAACATTTGCCGGAGTCCAAAAAGAAGCCGTGTCTTGGTGGGATGACTTCGAATACCAAGCTACTGCTAATGGGTGGTCTGAGGACAAAAAGAAAACAAAACTTGGGGCTTATCTGTCAGGAGTGGGGCGAGACTGGTATTCCCTTCATGTTCAGGGAACACAAAAGACATGGGACCAAATCAAAGACTCATTCTTTAAACAATTTCTCCCGATTGGTTATGAAACCCACCTACGCAGAGAATTCAGAACAAGAAAACAAAAGATGTATGAACCAGCAAGTAACTTTGTTACTTCAATGCAATCAGTTTTACATAAAAGTCAACAACAATTGCCTGAAGAAGAAGCCGTTGATCAAATAATGCGGCTAATGCACCCACAATTGTCTGAGAGACTCATTCCTATGAATCCAAGAACTTATGACGATTTAAAGCGATTTGCAAATTTAATTGAAGACGCGATGAAAGCTGCCCAAGAGGGGAACGAGCCTTCCATTTTAGCAATTACTGAAGCGATGGCAAATCAAAGTATTGGCCCAAGTCGTGGTCAATTTCCCAAAAGATCCCGAGTCTTCACTCGAACTGCTCGAGATTTCAATTCAAGAACCAAAAGAGGAACACCTCGTTGTTATTATTGTCATAAGTTAGGACACGTTATTGCTAATTGCCGTCAAAGAATGCAATCAAATCAAAGTCAGAATCGTTTCCAACCTCGAATTCAAAACCAATATCAAAATCAATATGAAAATAGAAATCAAAATCCAAACAGAGGCCAACAATCATTCCGTGGGAGAGGCAATTTTATGCGCCGCAGAGGTAATTGGAATCGAAGCAATCAATATCAATACAATCAGTCTCAAAATAATCAATATCAAAATCGAAACACCGGTGCCATACTTAACCCTAATGAAGAACCAGATCAACCTGTCAATTTGTTGGGTATCATTGGGTCAATTGGGTCAAATAATTGTTTCTTAACAACTGTTTCAATAAATGGTCAAAGCACTCAAGCAATCATAGACACCGGTTCAGTGGCCACATTTATGAGTGACACATTTGCGTTAAATCATGGCTTTCCTATCAATAAGTGGTATGGAAACTCATACATACTGGCCAATGGTTCTCCATTTAAACCAATTGGTGAAACGAAAGTAACCATGAGCCTCACTTTGAATGGTCAAACTAAATCAGTTGAGCTTTCAATTTATGTAATGAGTGGTCTCACCGCTAATGTCGTTATTGGTGCAAATGTTATTCGAGCCACAAAAATGATAATTAATGGTGGGGATGGAAAAATTTCATTTTGACTACAAGAAAACTATCAAAACAATATTGAGATTACACCAAACCATATCAATTATCATAAATTTGGTGTAATATATTCAAAAGAATCAGTCATTTTACCCCCACAATCATCAAAATTAATAGACATAGACTTTGAATCAAAAAGAAATATTGAAAACGGTATCTATTTTGTCAGTAATGGTGACTCTCCTCCACCTTTTATTCAAAATTCAATTATAAACATAGAAAATGGTCAAGGTAGTTTAATTGTCACCAATTTATCAAAACACTTCCAATTTTTATTTATCGGTGATGAGATTGGGTTTTATGAATCAATTGACGAGTGCGACATTATTACAACTGATCTGACACCATTGTCAACTGAAATTTCAAGTGAAAGCTCACCTGATCCTCTGTGTCTCTCTGTGGAGCGGCCGCCGCAGGAAGACCCTGATGACCAGATCGAGTTAGCCAAATTTGAGCTCGGTGAAATCAAACTCGGAAAACAACTAACAGAGTCAGAAAGAAATGAATTATTTAATATTTTAAACGAATTTAAAGATGTCCTCGCTTTTGATAATCGATTAGGTCGTACAAATTTAATGGAATATCAAATAGATATTGATCGGACTAATCCAGTCCATGTTAGACCTTATCGGGTGTCTCCCCAGGAGAGGGATGACATAATTAAGCAAGCTCAATCAATGTTAGATGCGGGAATAATTGAACCCTCTCGTAGTTGTTGGAACTCACCGATAGTATTAGTTAAAAAGAAAGACGAAAAAGGGGGTGGATTTAGATTTTGTACCGATTTCCGAAAAGTAAATGAATTAACCAAAAATTGGTGTTATGAACTACCATTAATTAGTGATTATTTACGCTCATTATCAGGATATAAATTATTTTGTACATTAGATGCCAATAGCGGGTTTTGGCAAGTACCAATAAGGGATTGTGACAAAGAGGTCACCTCGTTCATTGTTCCTGGTTTCGGGTCATTTCAATATAATGTTATGCCAATGGGGGCAAAAACAAGCCCTAGCCATTTTCAAGCCCTAATGGATTTAGCTTTGGGATCCCTAAAATTTAGCGCTGCACTCGTATTTTTAGACGATATTTTAATCCCAGGTATTAATTTTAAAGATTTAACCGAAAAATTGACTCTTGTTTTGGGAGCTCTTAGAAAAGCTAATATAACTTTAAAACCCCAAAAGTGCATTTTTGCCGCTCCCTCTTTAAGATTTTTAGGGCACATTGTTAATGAAAAGGGTATTCATGTAGACTATAAGAAAATAAAAGCAATTGCTGAACTTCCAATACCAAAAGATAAATCATTACTTAGAAGTTTTTTGGGAAAGGTTAACTATTTCAATGAATATATAAAAGATTTTTCTATTATTTCTGCTCCTCTTTATGAATTAGTCAAAAAAGATACAGATTATGTGTGGAAAGAGGAACATATGAAAGCTTTCAATAAATTAAAACAAATCCTCTCTAATCCACCTGTGCTAGCACATTTTAATTCAAAGTATGAAACGGAGTTGATTACAGATGCATCTCAGATAGGTATTGGATATCAATTACGACAGAAAAATCCAGAAACTCATATATGGCACCCTATTCTTTATGGTTCTCAAAAATTGAAAGATAATGAAAAACGATACCCTACAACTGAGTTGGAAATGCTCGCGGTTGTTATTGCTCTTAGGAAAAATTATCAATATTTACAGGGTTTAAATTTTAAACTAGTGACCGATCATAAAAGCCTTAAAACCATACTAAAACGAAAAGATTTGCCAGGCAGATTAGCCCGCTGGTGCTTAATTTTAGCAGAATTTCCAGGAATTGAAATAATTCATAGACCCGGGGAACAATTAGCAGAAATAGATATAATGAGTAGACACCCTTTAAATGAAACCACAACTGATATTGACCAAGAAATTATTGACCAAACTTTATTTTTAGTTACTGATACTAATGAAATACCAAACAATGAAGATTATCATTTTCATCAGAGACGAGACCCCTATCTTAGCAAAATTATTGAAAGTTTAGAAAAAGGGAACAATTCAATTCAACATATTTTGAAAAATGATTTATTATTTCGTTTTAAGGGGGGATATTTAGTTTTAGAAATTCCAGAAAGTCTTATCGAAAATATTATTTATATTCATCATGATCATCAAATGAGTAGTCATCATGATGTAGACCGAACTTATGATCGAATTAAGAAAAGATTTAATTTTAAAAATATGAGAAAAAGAGTTGAGAATCATGTCAAATCCTGTATTGAATGTCTCCAAAGAAAAAGACCTGCTGGCAAAACTTATGGTCTAATGGAATTAAGTAAACCTTCTGGACCTACTGAAAAATTTTTCATTGATTTTTTGGGACCATTTATTGAATCTGAAAAAGGGAATAAATATGTTTTTGTCGCTGTTGACTCATTCAGTAGATATGTAGAAACAGCTGCAACCAAAGACGCTACAGCGGAAACAGTTATTCAGATCATTACAGATCAAATTATTTGCAGACATGGTGTTTTCAAAGCACTTGTTTCCGATAGAGCGAAATGTTTCAAATCCGTTCTAATGAAAGAATTCGCAAATAGTCTCAAATTTCGACATATTTTTACAACTGCTTTTCATCCGCAACCAAATTTAGCCGAGAGAGTTAACGCCTCAATTGCGACCTGCCTTTCTCATTACGTCAGTTCCAATCATCGCGATTGGGATATACAACTCAGCAGTATAACTTTTGCAATCAACACCCAATATAATAGATCCATT
This sequence comes from Galumna obvia, assembly GCA_034695785.1. Taxonomy (NCBI): domain Eukaryota; kingdom Metazoa; phylum Arthropoda; class Arachnida; order Sarcoptiformes; family Galumnidae; genus Galumna; species Galumna obvia. The sequence goes on along the minus strand of JAQFZM010002597.1, from coordinate 7,617 downwards.
AAGAACACACCCTATTATCTCATGTATGCGAGACAACCTTTACTTCCTGGTGACATTCCTTCTATAAATTTGCCAATTAAAGATAGGATAAATAGATGGAAAAAGGCGTGTGATTTAGCTAAATTTTATACATCCGAAACTCAAAAATATAATAAAAGTTATTACGATAAGAAAAGACAAGACATTCAGTTTAAAGTTGACGATCAAGTAATGGTGTATTATCCCAATCCTCAGAAAGGCAAAACTCAAAAGCTTCTTAAGCTTTGGAAGGGACCAATGAAGATAACGAAAGTGTATTCTCCTATTAATTATGAGATACAAATCTCTCCGACAAAGAAAGATGTGGTCCACATAAAGCGACTAAAACGTTATTATCCAAGAAATCCTGTTTCTTCAGTGCCTACCGATGTTTTAGAACCAGTAATGACAGATAATCAAATCATTTCAGATGAGGATACTCTTGCGAATCAAGAGCCCTCAACTTCGGTTCGTGCGAATCTCGAACCTAATCCTCGACATCGTTACCGCACGAGACTAAACGTGAAAAATATGTTAACTTTAATAATGCTATTCCTAATAATGTCTCCAATATTTTCCTTTGAAATTATTGACCAAGTTCAATGGCAAGAATCAGAACGAAAAGTTGTCAAAGAGATCATTCCTTTCAATTTTAAGATTAACTACGAAAGTCCTTGTATTGCTTTTCAAAACGCCAATTTTACACCACATAAAATTCTCATTGATTGGTGTGATACGACGTTCACCGAAAACTTCATTGAACCGTTGGACAATTTCTGTCACAGACATGACATCCATAGACACAAAAGATTGGTTCAGTTTGTCATTGGCGGAGTAGCTGTTATTGTTATCGGTGCCGTCGGTGGTACTATTGGCCATTTTGTTTCAGTTGCCAAGACTAAATCAAAAGTTAATGAATTAGTCCGACAAATGACTGTTATACAAGAATCGATAAGCAAAGGACAAGACGTTAACCAACACATTAAAACCGCACTAAAAATGGCCGGTAATGAAATGAACCGAACCCAACTTTATATTGAAGCCCAAAATAATAACCTTCAAACTGACATCGCCTTAACCACTTTTATTGCCGTCCGTTTAGCCGAAATTCAACAAACAATTAAAAACTCTGTAAATCAATATGGATTCTTTCAATTATCAGATGACTTTTTACATATATTCAACACTTCCTTACCTTGCAAACACGAGTGTCCAACAAATATGACATCTTTAATAAGTTGTCATTTGAATCGCGAAAAGAAATTGTTAACTTTTGGAATTCTTGCAAGAAAGCCTTCTCAAAAACTCAAAATATTAAAAGCGGATCCCTTCACTTTGTACAACCGAACCGGAATTAAGAATTGTTATATTTCATATAATGGCCCTGAATTTCTACTTTTCGATAATGAAACCAAATGTATTACTCCAATTCCAGACTTCGAAATTTCACAATTTGTCCCGTTTACATCAAATAAAGTTGATTGCAGTAAAATCGAATTTGAAAACATCAAATGGCAGGCAGAAAAATGCTCAGTTGAACATCATTTTGAAAGTCTTCAGTTGAAAATTGGCCGAAGATCCAATTTTCTTTATTGTTTTGAACAAAACATTACCATCAAGAATCGATTACTTGAATGTCCTGATTCTCCTTTCAAACTAAGCTCTGATACTCCTTTTAATATCGGAAAATTTGCTTACAAATCAGAAACTAATTTTTCCTCACTTTCTAATAATTATTTCTGGTCTGAAATTACTAACAAATTTCTTAAACATGTGAAAAATCCTAATAATTCTAGTCTTAGTGATTATTTGAAAGAAGTAGATGCCATACACATAACAGGCTTCGAAACAATACAAACCCAGACTAAGATTGGTTTTTGGGTCATTTTAGGCTCTTCAGTTACCATTTTGACTCTTTCTTTAACTTACACTCTAATTAGAGTGTATTTCATTAAACAAAGAGAACGACATTTTATAAGTATGAGACATGATATCGCTTATGAAACGGCGCTTCAATTAGCGTCTATCATAAATGTCAGTCATGATGAGGACCCCCCAGCAATAATTGATATTAATGAACCTGATTAGTTTGTGTTATTTCGATTTTTTACTCATATTACACTTTATTTTAATTATTATTTTAAGTTTTTATTTTCTTTTATTAACTCTTACTAACTTTTACTAATTTTCAGATTATTTTACTCATTACTAACAGATCACAAAATGGCGACATTTAATCGTTTTGGTGATAATAATCCTAATGGTAGAAGACTTGGCCAAAATCAAGTAACTCGCAACCGAACCTCAAATCGTAGAGTTCGTTCTTCGGTGGCACTAGCTTCGGGACTCACTCCTTACTCGCGTACTACAAATGAGACATTAAGACGATCGGAACAAATTTGGAATATCGAAACATCTTCTGATGACGAACAGACATCTCTCGCAGTAACACAATCGATGGAAACTTTTTACGAAGAGAGGAATAAAAAGAAAGCAATTAATATTTATTCTGAGATGAATGAAGTGAAAAAGGATGAAAAACTCATTCATAAACTTAAGACACAATTTTCTAACACGAAACGCGATGGTTTCAAAGCTGACCAAGTTCGGCAAACATATCGCATTGAGAGAGAGGGACCCGAACACTCCCACTCTCTCAATCAGAGACTCGAAAACTCTCTGATTCCAAAGAATTATCCGAATGAAATCCTTTCGATGATCTGCATTATTTGTCGCAACATTCCATTCGATCCAAAATACTGCAAAGACTGTTGTTTCTGGTGGTGCTCAAATTGTCTGATCGAAGACGTTGTCGGATGTAATCATTCAAAAGACAGACCAACTCAAGCTTCTGATGGCTGGTCCCCAGATGGACAATTCAAAAAGCATTCGCTTATCGAAATTGACGACACTCTTCGCCAAATTCTAAACACTTTTATTAAAATTAATTGTGTTTATTGTGAAAAGAAAAATGGTAGACCAAACTATTTGGACTTTACAGTAGCCCAACGTCACATTAAAGAAGGAATTTGTGCGTACGCCAAATGCAAATATTGTGGTTTGCTTCGATACGACAACACTCACGATCACGAATTTTGTGCTAATTTGTGTATCGAAGAAATGAACGAATTTGCTGTTTATTTAATTGCAAAACATCGTTTGGAAACTAAAGAAAAAGTTCAGGAAATTGACTCCTTGAAAGACACACTAAAGAAAACTCAGATGGAATTAGCGAAATATAAAGCTCAAAATCGTGATTTACAAGACGCTAATAATAAAATATTCGATAAATTTGCCAACGAGACGTCATTGTCTTCAATTGTTGACTCGACCCGACGTGACATCGATGAGTTAAGACAAAAAATGTTGGAAGCGAATAGACCGGTAGTTGCCACACCACAGAGAAACAATCCTCAGAGAATTGACATTTCACTTTTCACTAATCCAACTGAACCACAAAATGAGAAAAATAGTCCCTATTTTCTTTGTTAGTCATAATGAATATGGACTTGCACTCAATACAGCATTAAACATCAAAAGAACTACAAAAGAATCAGATCTAATTAAACATTGTTTTGGTGTATGGAATATCAGTCCTAATGAGTTTCATAAATACGCTTTGGTTGACGTTAGAACACGTGTAAGAACACTGGCTGATTGCTCAACAAAAGAAACTGATCGAGAACTTGGCCATCAATTGAGAAACGTTCATCACTTTGATATTGTTCCAAAGGGTTTATTTGCAAAAGACACAGTCTATCAATGGTCGATAAATTCGAGTGAACCTCAGCACACAACCTCAGAAATAATGGGCGAAGCGCCGCACAGTTGGGACAAACCATCTACAAGTAGAGGTCGTTATTAATGATTTTATCTTGCAAAATGTCACATTTTTTAAGCCGTGGAATAACTTAATTATGTGTTGTGACAATATTTTATTATGTGGCAAATAAGTGTTAATTTCAAACAATTAAAAGTGCTCGATATAATCGTATGAATAATTTTTATATATGTGACAAAAATTAAAGTGTTGTGTCGATTGGTTATCAACTGTATTTTCATGTCATCAACGAGGAAAATTTTATATGTCGTGACAATATTTACATTATCTTTCAATCGACTCAAAAATGTGTTCTAATCTATTCATAATAAAATGGAATTGTTTCTTCACGTAATTAATTTTGTGGTAAAATTGTGACAAGAATTTGTGTTGTGCTATCGTTTGTCAACTGTACTTTTACAAGTGATCTTGCAATTTTTATATTCGTTTATCTTAATTTTGAATAGTTATAAAAATATATTAATCTGATTATGTGTTCGTAATAATTCATCACTCATTGAATGTTTGGCCAAATCTATGTTATCAACACATATAAATTATAATAACAATTGTCTTATCCACTTATCCAAAGTTTGTGACGCAATTAAAAGTTCTTATAAAATGGCTCATAATGAGTGTCGCCGGTCAAATAGCCTCAACCATTTCTAAAAATTTTGCACAGAATGCGTGGAAGAAAGACTTGTGCTCTAATTGTCAAAACAATAGCAATTTAGACCACTCTTCTATCAAATCTTTAATTATTAATATAAGTCAAACAAATGGCAATAAATTCAGTAACAAAACAGTGAATAAACTGCAAAACCATCAAATGATAATATTAAAGCTTTCATTTAAATAATAACTTTTATTAATAATTGTTTTGAGTTAAGGAAAGTAATAAACTCTAATGTTTTTAACTAATCAAAGCAGAGCATTTTTCTTCAAAAGATAACCAGAATATAAAACATTTCTAGTAAGACTAACATTAATAATAATTCTTTTACTGAGGCTCAAATGTTGAACAAAAACTACACAATGAAGACAACAGTCAACAATTGATAATAAGACAAATACCTATAGAAATGGATAAAACTGAAAGAATTTGAATTCTCGTTAAGAACTTAAAATATCAGTCAATTATTGAAAATATTAGACGAAAGCCGTTATAAAAACTATGATTTCAGTATTAATGTGATGTGTGATAATATCATCGAAAGCCAGAGTAAACACCAAAAATATTTTCATAATAGAAAAACAATCGCTTATTTAGTGATAGTTTCCGTTTCTTTAGTGGGAAGTACTCTTGTTTTTAAGACAATAGCATTTCAACTAAAAATGCGAAATTCAATCACAATAACAAAACAGAAGGGCTTCTTCTGTTTACTAAATTGTTGGCCTTTATTTGATTCACACATATTTTGTTAATTAAGTGCTGTTTATGTTGTGCTCAAACATATTTTAGACATCGTTTATAATTATTTGAACTTTAAATAAAACACTCATTATTCAATATGCTCGAAGTGCTTGTTATCAACGAAATTTAAAAATCACTTAAATATCAATCAAATCAATATTAATATTAATCTTAAATCAAAAGTAGATCAAAGTTTCAACTAAAGACTCATTACTTCACCCATTCGGATGATGACTGCCGCTGAAAATATATGTGGCATTTATTTTCAAACCTATAATGGATATGAGGCCAACTTTAAAGCAAAACATATCTTAAATGACATTTAAAAATATAATTTAAGAAGAATAGATTTAATAATAAAAAGTTAAATATTTTAGACAAATAATTTTTATTTAAAACTTATTAAAACAATTTATATTTAATCACTTTTATTATAAAAATAATAACCCTTGATACCAAATAATTCAATATTTTTATTGTAATTTTTGATTATTTTTCTTTATTTGAAAGTTTTATTATATAAGTTTTAATATTTAATAATCATTTAATTTTAATAATATATTATACATTATTTTGAATTTAATTTAATCTTGCTAATATTTTACTTTTGTCTTAAATATAATTGTTTTGCATTTTATGATTAAACACATTTAATATTATTTAAAATTTTTAAAGAAAAAGGATATTTGTAGGACTTTGTACCTTAATTTAAAGGATTGTACTTTGTACTTTCGTAAAGTTTTCAAACAATTATTTGTATAAACAAAGTCTACATTCTTTTACACGTAAAACTTATGTAAGAGAACGCTCTGCGCTATCACTTCTATTCCTGACTCTTTTATTGAACACTTGACTATTAATAAAATATATTATTTTAAAACTCTAAATTATGTGTCCGCTTAATATGGTCTACAAATGGCGTTCGCGACTTACGGACCTTTCCGACAAAAATATACATATTTTAGTTGTGCCACAATTTTGTGTATAATTTCTGTGAAACCTTCGCATTTTCTCTACATTTGTTTTTAATTGAAAATAATTTTTGGATAAAACTTGAAAATTATGACTAAAATTAATAAAAAGTGAACAATTTATATAAAACATTTTAAAGGAACTCAACTAATATTTAATCTTGATTAAAGTATTGAATATTGAATAAAATTTAATTTGACATTAATATTAAACATAAGTATTGCATTTATTTTGATAAAAGTTTGTGAAGTGTTTTATAAGTGAAATGACAAATATCTACTTTCAGTGCAATCATTTTATTTCAATTTAATTCAATTTTTTTTAAAATAAATTATATGAATTATATATAAATTAAAATATTCTTAAAATCGATTTAATATTATAAATATATTGTTAATGACTAATTAACATAAAGATTCCATTCTTTATATAAAGTGGACCACACAATTTAAGAATCAATAATTAACATAAATTGTGTTAAGAATAATATTTTAATGAATTTCAAGTTTTCAAAATAAATTGAACATTTTCAACACTCTATACTTCTGTGCTTAAATATTATTAATAAATGAAACTATAATTTGTTATTTGGACTCAAAAATCATATTTTTTAAACGACTTGAATTAAGAGACAATACATTGGTATAAATCAAGACAGCTTCTGGTATAAAACAAAACAACGAGTGATCATAAATTTACTTCAAAAATATTTCAAGTATTCAACTATATCTAGTTAAGTAATGAAATTATATATATTCATAATTAATTCTAAAAAGTAGTAAAACAAAAATAAATAAATAATTTTCTATGATTCAAATCAAATTTAACTACAATAATTTAAATTTAAATCAAGAAATCAACGATTAATACAAAGTCAAATTATTATTTAATAATTCATAAATAAGCCAAACTTTTACCAGAATAATATTTCTAATGAGTGATTGAAATTATAAAACAGATTTTAATTATTAAAATTAATTCCTTATTGCGAAAAGAATAATTAATATGAAAATAAGCAAGCTCATTCTCAAAAAGTGAAAATAATTTATGGAACAATTATTCCATTGAAGATTTAAGAAAAAAAATGCAAATATCAATTAAACATTTAAATTAAAACCATAAATTTGAAGCATTTTACTAAAATATTTAAGATTTGATTACTTTATTGTTCAATTATTTCTATAATCATAATAACAAAGACAGCAATTTATCATATATTTTTGGACGCAAAGGAGAGACTCGAATAGTCTCCGACCAGCAATCGGTCTCGAAAAGCCGACACCTGTTAGTCGATTACTAACAAAGAAGCAGAGGTCACTTTCCTATAACAAAAGGTTATGTAACAAATATTCTATTATATGTTCAATGATGTCAACTACAAATAGATATAAAA
>JAQFZM010002596.1:0-13103 GCA_034695785.1 Galumna obvia | reverse complement strand
ATCACAATTAAAGGAATGCATAACTTGTTTTTGATCGCTAACTGCGATATCAAACACTTTAAATATTTATTAAAAAACATATGTTTATATTTAAAACTTTTTGGGAAGTCATTACCAGTGAAAGTTTTAAATATAAACACATTCTTGTAAATTGAACTTTAATTAATTGCTGGTTATTTGATATGTTTTGTCACTCACTGTCCGCTCGAGGGTATGCATCAGAATTGATGTCTTATTATAAGATGTTGATGCTGATGAATGGAACAGTTGGTTCTCGAAACAAATTATAATTTGTACATTTTGAATGTTTTTTAATAAATATTTAGTGTTTTATATCGCAGTTAGCGATCAAAAACAAGTTATGCATTCCTTTAATTGTGATTTAGATTACAATTTATTAATTATTAGAATCTTAACTAATGAATACCTGTTAATATTTGTTTGATTTGATTGTGTCTAACATTTGTTTAGTATTTTTTGCGTAAAATTCAAATTTATATGAAAGTAGTGTCGACTGAAAACTTCTGAATCAATGAATTATTTATTAATATTTTATTTTTAATTTGAATTTGAAACTAAATCATAGTTAACTAGTTAATTTTCAAATAATCTATACAATTTAAAGTGCTTTTTAATGATTTAAAACGTGTTTTAATGATCGATGCATTTCATTATTCATAACTCGGAAAGTGAACTGTAATAATTTATGTAATACAAATTTATAATCAAGTTCAATTATAAAACCGGGGTATAATAAAATAGTAATTTTTAAAAACTAAACTTTAATTCAAATAATATAATTATTCTTTAATTAAAAAACAAAATTTTTTATTCAAACTTTTATTTTAATTTTATTTAAATTTTTATTTTGTTTATTATTTCATTTCATATAAAATTCTTTTCCTAAAATTAAATTAATTTTTATTTTCAGTCGATTTTAACTTTTATTAAATGAACTAGGTCAAAATTGATTAGATAAGTGTTTTTTGTTTCTCAGTATTCCTATTAATTTGGAAAATATAACCTTGCAAATTTAAAAATTTTGAAAATTCGAATTGATCTTATTTGGTTAGTTTTAATGAAACTTATAAATTTATTGTGAAATTAGTTACATTATCAATCAGTAAAGTTTGAGAGAAATAATTCAATTTAATCAAAATTTATTGGTGATAATGTACAGGGTCATGCACAAAGTCTCCGGTCTATATTGTAGCGAAATGGTGAATTTGAGGGCTTTAATTGAAGCATGACAATTTAAAATAAATTAAAATAAACTTATTTTTAACAAATAAAAATAAAATTTAAAAGTTAAGGAATGAGTTCCTAACATTTTTAAAAAATTTTCCATGACAAAGCTATGAAAATTTCAATATTGTAGGATTGTCATGGAAATTATTTTAAAAATGCTAAGAACTCATTCCTCAACTTTTAAATTTTATTTTTATTTACTCAAAATAAGTTTATTTTTAATTTAATTTAAATTGTCATGCTTCAATTAAAGCCCTCAAATGCACAAATTCGCTACAATATAGACCGGAGACTTTTTGCATGACCCGGTAATATCTCATAATAAAGATTATAAACTATTATACACTATTGTATTCATAAAAAAAATACTTATTCATTTTTATTTTAATATTGGAAATTACATAATCGCCAATAATTTTTGATTCAATTGAGTTATTTCTCTTAAACTTTACACCTTAATAAAGCAACTTGTTTTACATTGAATTTCTAAATTTCATTAAAATTAACCAAGTAAGAACTGAATAAGATCCATTGGAATTTTCAAAATTTTAAACTTTACCAGCCAATTAATTCTAAAATTATAGAAACACTGTCATTCTATATCTCGTCTAACCTCTATATCTCCACCATTTTACTATTTCCTGACTCGGGTTTAGTTATAGTGGTTTTATTGTATTATAATTTGTAGTACACATTATAAACCTTATTTAAATAATTTTTATTTTAAAATTAAATTAAGAATTTAATAAATTTTAGTATGAACATTTACATTAACCCTGGTATAATCGTTTGATAAAAACATATGAAATACTCAAATAATCATAAATAGCAACAAATGATAGTCCCGTATACATAGAGACAATGCCTCCGACATAGCACACCATATCCAAAATGGTAAACAGTGGTGAGTACTTATGAATTGTGCGTTCTGTTGTCCAGTACCTTATGCTGACTACAGCGCAGCACTTCTTGTATTTATCGTCCCAACCCTTAAGTTAAATGTTGTCAATAAGTTTTCAAATGTATACTATATAAAGCCTTACATCTCTTCCATAGTATTCAAAGGATAACTTCTGAACACTAATTTCATAATTATCTGTCCAACAGTTGGACTGACAGTCGACTAAACATTGCAATCGTTTTTCTTTGTCATAACACAAAGTTTGTCCATATGACTTACCTTGACATTTTAAATAAATAAGAATGAATTCACAAACAATTCAATGTTTTTATCTCTAATTTTTTGTTTAATTAGACTTAAAAATAAAAAATTTTAAAGAATTGATTGAAAACAATTCAATAAATTATAGAAAAAGTATTTTGAATGAATTAATCAGTGAATACATTCATACCTGTTCTATCAAATTTATAAGTACACCAAAACAATGTCTTATTCGGATCTAAACCATTATTTTCAGTGTATGGAAGTTCTGGTGGCCAACAATTACAGGCTCTTATTGCAAACTTGGATACACATAATGTGGCGCATTGCTATCAAGATCATTTTATTATAATATAATTAATTTCAATATAAGTAAATCTCACTTTTCTTGAGAGAAGAGTTGAGGTGTAATCACTTTTAGTCTCAAATAACTTGGAATTGTTTTTGACATAATCAAGGCAATTGGTCGGGTATGGCTTCTTTAACATTGAAGTCGATTGTAATTTAATGTAAAACTGGTAATAATAACCAGGTTCCAAATTGTAGGCATTGCTTAATGAGTTCCCAATTTCTGAGTTGTCGTGAATTGAAATCTTTCCACTTATGGGCAGATCTTTGTTAGTATACTGATCAGGTTCAAAATTCAACTCAAATATTGCCATTTCATTTGCATCTAAAGCGGCATTACTTTCAGCTGATATTTAATTAATTAAAATTATATTATCAAATAAAGTTATCTAGTCAATTTCTTACCACAAGTTTGCATCATATTGCATATACTGTTATCTTTTACTTGATACTTGGCCATTTTATGAAAGTATGTAAAACAAATGCCATTCTTTTGAAGTGATTTGATTACATCCTGATAATCACATCTCTTATTCTCATCTTTGTTGGGATCCATTGGATCAAACTGTGTATCGCATTCCATCCCATTCACGAAAAGCTCAACTTTTGGACTAATTTTGAAGATTTGACTCAAATATGTTCTCTTCATATAATCTTTTGTGAAATCAGACAATTGTTTTAACTGATTTTAATAATTAAATATTATTTTTAATAGATAATTTTTAATGGTTAATAAATCTAACCGTGGCATTTCCCATTATTTCGTTAAAGTTATGAATTTTATCCATCAATTTTTCCTTCAAAATTCTAAAATTAATTAATAATTAATATAAATATTTTTATTAAATAAAATTATTAAAGAATTTGTGATTCTCTTACATATTGTTATTACAAACAGTAATTCCCGGAAGGGGTAAGAGTTTCATCTCTTCCACCATAACATTGACGTCCATCGGATACGACGCATACTTTTTAAAGATATCTATTGTCTGAAAACCACAAAATCCACAACATATTAACACAAAAATGATCTTGAACACTTTTCCTTTCTTCCATTTACAAAATGAGGAACAGGTGGTAGTCATACCACAAATACTCTTAACTTTATTATTGTCTCTTAAGAATTGTTTGGGACTTTTCATTGATTTGTTGTCTATCATTATATTCTTTTTGTTATAATTTTTATTGCTATAATCTTGGTCGTCTATAACTTATTATCAAGTATTACCTTGCTTCATTACTAGTACTAAACACTATGAAATATATTCTTATAATTATATAACAACTAAATATTTATTCTTAAGTTAAATAAATTCAAAACAATTCTACAAAATAAATAAATATTATTATTATATTTTCTATTTACTTGCTAGATTCAATTATGAAATTTGATCAAAATAACTATCAAGGTAATATTTTTCTTTAATATTTTATTATTATTGTTAAATCTTATCATGTTGAAAGTCTAATTAAAGCAAATATTTAGTAATATCTCGAAAAATAATTATCTTTTTATTTACAAATCGATGTCGAAATTTATTTTCCAGAAATAAGATTTATTTTATTTACCAAAAATAATAAACCTTGTTTATTTCAAAACAAATATAACATAATTAAAATATTGAATAAAATATTTTAAAAATATGATAGTTTATATTTGGAGTAAATGATGTATAAATGATTTATTTGACTCATAGTTTAGTGCAATTAATTGAACTTTTGGAGGAACAAGATTATAAATTATTAAAAACATTAAACCCATTACAAAAAACACTGTGAAAACAAAAACAAAAGTTTTCTTTTATTTTTTTTATTCTTTTATTATTATTTTATTTAAATCTGTTTTTAATTTTATTTCACATCTTTTCTATTAATTAAATTCATTTTTCATTTTCAGTCGATTTTAACTCTTATTAAATAATTTAAGTAAACATTTATTCATTAATAACAAAATTTAGTAATTTAATTGAGCAAGCTATTCATTATTAAATGATCTAAACTGTCCTCAAATATTAAAGCTACCTTGGTGATTAACATTACTTTATTTTATTGGTTTTCCTGCTGTATAAAGTGGGCACACCTCTCACCAATCATAACAGTGACGGCGTGTGTATTACTATTAGGAATGTGAGGCATAACCGAAGCGTCACAAACTCGAAGACTTTCCACGTGTTTTACCCTTAATCGGGGATCCACTACAGTGTCAGGTCTATGAGGATCACCCATTCGACAGGTGCCACACGAGTGGTGTTCCTTATCTCCAATTTCTATGATATAACACCTGATATAATCATCGCATTCATAAATGGGTCGATCCGTACATAGAGTACAACCGGGAATACCCTTCGAAATTAGGAACACGTTTTCGGATATTTTCGAATTTTGAACAAAATAGAGCTCAAACTTCAAGGCTTCGACCATAGCCTCCATTTCCGTCTCATAGCTAAGAAAATTTGGGTCAATAATTGGCGGGTCGTAAGGGTTGGCAGAGTTTAGTCTAACTGTTCCTTTACTTTTTGGTTTACGCAAAAAAATATTCAAAGCAAGGTAAGGCATTCCCAGGTATGGCATAAAATATTGGACCCACTTTTGAGTCATTTTTGTTGAATATAAGTCAACCAAATCTTTAATATTAGAACTGAATTTTGAAATTCTGGTTGAAAAGACAATATTAGGCCATTCCTTATCCTTATTCGATTGAGTACTAAAGTAAGTGTAGAGTGCAGTAGAGGCAGAGAGTGGGCCTTCATTTTTACAGATGAGTTCATATAATTGAGAAAATGTTAATTTAGGAAAAACTTCTAAATTTGTATTATTAAGTATTGGAGCCCAGAAGTGAACCATTGGATGATCCTGAAGGTTGTCACCAACGGTTAGGTTAACCAAAGAGGGAATTCCCATTTGATGGAGATGCTCTTCCGGACCTATTCCCGATAACATCAATAGTTGTGGTGAGCCATACGAGCCTTTATGACATTTAGAGATAATTATTTAGAAATGAATTAATTGGAGTAAAAATAGTTGAATACCAGCGCTTATTATGACTTCCTTTCGGGCCCTCACTTTATAGTTATGCCTATTCTTAATAAATTGAACTCCAGTGGCAATGATCTTGCCCGTTTTGTCATTGGAGGAAAGTATACGAGTGGCCAACGAATTGGTTGATATGAAAAGGTTATGAGGGTTTGGGTTGGGTTCGAGGTAAGCGCTTGAAGTACTCGAACGGAATCCATCCTCTGAACGTGTGCTCTGCATAATAGCACTTCCCGTCTGTTGTGGTCCATTTAAATCGACAGTCGGTATCCCAATAGTGTTGTATCCCTTTTGCACTTTTCTTAAGAATAAGTTAAGATTAGGATCAGAGGATACTCTCATCGGTCCATCCATTCCATGATATCCGGGATTCTGTGCCACAATATTATAGTCACTGTTATTCTCTGATTTCACAAAATATGGTAAAACATCACTAAAACTCCAATCTTTTGCCCCATATTTGTGTTCCCACTCATCAAAGTCTCTACGGTTTGGTCTTGAATAAATTAAACGGTTAATAGTAGACGAACCGCCCATTACTCGACCCTTAGGCTCAGGATAAACACCGGGTCTGGCAAGACCAAGACCAATTCTCTTTTGAGGGAAAGTCTCATAATTCCAATTAGCTTCTCCTGTGGTCAGCATTGTTTGTATGAATGTCTGCTCATATCCGGGCAGATCATTGAAAAACTTTTGAGGTCCGCCCGCTTCTAATAAAAGCACAGTTGAGTGTCTCTCATCAGATAGTCTTCTGGCCACTACACAACCAGCACTTCCAGCACCGACAACAATGTAGTCATAACTTTTAAAAATAGTTTTAGTATTTGAGATACTTTTATGAATATTCTCTCTCTGGAGAGCTATCATTAAAACCACATTCATTTGATAGACTATTCCTATTGAGTAAACCATTTTATTTAACAAATTAAATATACAAAAGTGTACTAGTTATACAAAAGAATATGTTATTCAAAATTAACCAGGTGATATAGAATTTATACATGTTTATTAATAGCAGATTTCATGGGTAAATGTAGGCCAGTGAAGTTGAGCTTGTCTGTTTAATTTTACATTTTTGTTTTGAATATATATTTTTATCATTTTTAGCAAGCTTAATTAGGCAATTTTTTTCCATAAACAATTTAACTAGATGCTATCTATTAAAAACTAGAGTATAAAATAAGAAGTAAATTATTTTGTGCAAGGTGATTAACTTTAAATTTTAAGGAATTTAATCAATATCTTGAAAATAATAGAAAATAATCTAGCAAATATAAAAAGAAATATAATTAATAGAAAGTTAATTGATCAGGTTATAATAGTTTGATTATTTAATCGTTATTCTTTTTCAACAATAGGATCTTGGTCTGTTACAAAAAGAATTAAATTTAATTAATTTAATAACTCTATTGTATTATAAATTCTTACATGATACTACAATCTAGAACATTGTTCCTTGATAATAATTTCGTTGTTTTTCTTAGTTCTCGAAAGTTTAAACATTATATAAATAGATGTAAGTTGCATGATAATTCCTAAAGTAATAAAGCCAATCGATGATCCATAGCCTATCCTTTCATACTTGGTAATTTCTGAGTCATATTCATCAGATTGTGCCTCGCTCATACTTCCATGCTAATAAGTAATAATAGCAAGATAAAATAATATTAAACACAATAACATACCTTTTCCACCCAGAATATCGGAACAATGTAATGATCTTGCTCAGAATTGTTAAGCTTACTTCAAATAAGAATGCAAATTAAATAACCATGCACATTTAACAAGATCAATTTACAATACTTACGGCATCGTTTCAATGTACTGTCGCTTCACTTTTAGGTTAAACTGTAATCTTTTGACACCATTTAAGGTATACCCCGTTCTCTGTAATTAATAATTAAAGTTGTAAAAAGGACCAAGATTAATTTATATCTAGTTATAATTTTGAAAATTTTAATTTACAAATAGTTTAGAATTTATCTAGTTTAATTTTATTATGTAGAACAAATTTGTGTAAAAAATAAAGCTAGCTAACTTTCATATTTATCAATTTTATAAACTAGGTTAAATAATAAGAACGAACCGGCTCAACATCAAAGTAAACGCCATAATTTTCATAATTAAGGTCTTTTTTTGGCACTAATTCTGATCCGAACTGTTTTCTCAAATGTTTATTCGCTTTTAAAAAGTAGGGCAACGAAACAATTATAGGCGCACCCATTGATCGACTCAAACAGTGGGAAATATCAAGGATACCATCTTGATCACACTTATCAAGCTCATCTTCAAGACAATAGCAGGAATTCTTTCTTCTTTTCAATGGATTATAAAAATAATCGTTTGGTATACGGAAGCGATAGGTTTTGATGTTCTGAACCTCTGTTTCTTTCCAATACTTAAAATATACTGACCTAGATTGTTTTTAATAATGTTCAAGATGAATAATACTTACAAAATATTAGATTAATTGTGTTATATTTTAGAATATACCTGCACATTTTTGGCTCAAACACAAAAAGAGTGTCCTTTTTGAAGATATCCGGAGCGAACATCTTTCCATCGGTTCCTTTCAGTTGATTACAGTTGTTGTCAGCGGTGTTATAGTTGGGCCAAATGGGCTCATTTCGGAGGAATTTCTCATTGATCAGATTACTTATATTTAAGCTTGTTAAACATTTATTTTTAATTAATCATGGTTAACTTACGAGCGTCCATTATATTTAATAATTTGATAAATTTGTCCAAGATTATGTTTGCCAGTATTAATAGTCTTTTCCTTTTCATACCTTTCCTTTGCCTATGAAGAGTAGCAAGGTAGGTTATTAAACTAAATTATGTTTTTTGTTACTTTTATGAACTTACTTTTAAAATAGAAAATCTATCAGGAACACCTGCCCTATTTAATATAAAATCATCGAATAAGTCGTAGGTTAAACCATTGAAGAGTAAATCGACCACTCTCGTTTTGATAAATAAGCCAGTTTCATTAGGAAAGTTACTACCAAGGTAATGTACGTTGAATGCCATCTCAAGAAACCTTTTAAAATGATCCAGTTTTGTTTGCAACATTCCCTTGGTTAAAATATTGTTAATTATTATGCAAAATATGTGAAAAAGTGTAAATAACAATTACCAAGATTGGAAAATTGATCACATTAATTTCATCATTTTCATCTAGATCACTTTCATAATCTTTGATGAATGTATATTTCTTTTTCTCTCGATATGAAATCCAATCATCATGGTCATCCGAATTGTTTATAATCCTTTTAATGTTCTGCACATTATATGTGTAAGGTCCTTTTTCAACAAGTTCAATATCATCTAAACTGGTGAAAGTCTTGGTGTTCTTCAAATGGAAGAAATAGAACTTGGCTGTGATAGATGATTTTGGCTTCTGCCATCTTTTAAAAGACCTGGCTCCATATTTAAGTGGCATTTCCTGGTTAATTACGTTTATATTAAATGAGTTAGGTAATTTTAATGAAAATTGAGAAATTATATTCTAGTAAATATGAACTTGATAGTTTTTTTTGTCAAATTATAAGTATTTTTAATTAAATTAATTAATTAATGGATAAATAATTAATGAATTGTAAACAAAATTATGTTTAATATATTATCAAGCATCTTTTCATAATTTACCTTTTTAATTTCATCTTGTAATAAATCAGAGAAGTAGATAAAAAGTAATAAGCCACCAATAACCAAGGTTAATCCAGTTATAAAGAGAAATACGTTTAAAATTGATTTAAAATTCATTTTGATTTGAAATTTAATTAAATCATTAGTCAAATGAAAAATATGTTTTCGTCATAACAATCACCAAGGTGACCACAACAATAATCGCAAAGGTGACCATTTAATAAATATAACCTGCTTATTTTTAGTTCATAAGTTGACCAAGAATAACTAATATTTTTATTTTAATTAACCAAACAAATTTTCCAGAGTTTGTATATGTTAATAACCTTGATGCAAATAGTAGCTTGGTAACGTTTCAAACAAAATCAAAAATATTTTATTTTTATTAAATATAGAGTCGTATGAAATTACTTTTCATTTTTTTAATGAAATGTTTTAATAAATAAAAATTTTATTCCCTTTAATTGTTTTGAGTTTAGCGGTAAAAAAGTGACCAAAAAAAGACATTTAAAACTCAATTGAAATGCAGTCAAAGATATCGGCTTTTATTCAGATATTAATTAAAAACATTTATTAAAAAAATAAACTTAATTTTGTTGTCAAAAGTAATGAATTAAAGTTACTTTCATTCACTGAAAAAAGAGCTCAAAATAGAATTTGATTTTATTGTTGTCATCTCTTTCTTGTGGACCAATTCAAGTGATACATAGAATAAGATATAATCATTGATTTCATATCTAATTAATTACTCTTTTATATCAAAATCATTAAATCCTTTTCCAAATACGAATGGCTTTATTTCTGGGTCTCACCTCTTGATTAGTGACCATAAAACTGATCCCTATTTTTCTGTAAGGATTTAAGTCATAATCAAAGGCCGAAAGTATATAATCGGACCAATTTCCAGGTTTAATTGAAAAACTGCCGAAGGTCTTAAAGTTGTCGAACTTTTCCCATTTATGTGATATAGCAGAGAGCCTTGGTGAATTAGCACCTTGTTCAGATCCAAAAGTAGCGGCATTTCCACCGGCAGCTCTGAAAAATAAGCCAGCATATTTTGATGTGATTTCTTGCCAGTTCACATTTGGCCATATTTCACCTGGCTCAGCTTGACCAGGAAACTGTACATGGATATAATCTTTAGGTACTAGGTAATAATAAAAATAAAATAATAATTTTTTCAAGATGAAAAGCTTACCTGGATTTTTCAGAATATTATCAAGCTGAGTTTGGACATAATATAGTGACCAATGTTCAGGATTATTGTCTTCAGGAATTTTTGTATCCAGGCTGAAATCATCGATTATCATCTTGCCATTTTTGAACAAGCTAAGTTTTGTGCTTTCATTAAATTTAAAATAAGTTATTCTCTCCCTTTCGCACAGAATATCGAATTTAATGGCTGTGAATACCGCTGACGGACCAAAACTCTGTCTCTTATCGAGTGCTTTTCTAAAATTAATCATGGCACTTTCTGTGATGTCTGGAAACTCATCCTTATAGAATAAAGTGTAGATGTCCTTGTTAAAATTAGATGAGAGATAATCTTGCAATGTGTTGTCCTTATCTAAAATGGTTACGTTTAACTCTGATAACATTTTCAAAAATTTCATCTCTCGTTTCAAAGGAATAAATGTATCTAGATCAATATTGTCAACAGAGAAAGAATTTCCATGAGCATCGTTAAGAAGAGAATTGAGCTTGCTCACTGTTTCATTGCCAGATCTGATTAGAATGAGTTGTTTCGATAAATTCTGTTTAACATTCAATTGATATAATTTGAAGTTTTTGTAAACATTTTTCACTTCATTAATCTTTTTATTAATAATGAATTTCTTGTATTTTTTCAACTCATCGAGTAAATCATTAAGTTGTTGTTCAACCTCGCTCATATCATCAAACATTTTGGTAAAAGTGTCGACAATTGACTCATCGATAGTGTTTAAGTGTAATATAACTTCAGTGGAAATTTTCCAGAGTTTTCGTAACAGATTTATAGGAATTAGACTGTATTTCATGGGTTTACCCTTTCCTTTGTTTCCCTCCAATAAGAGTTTTGGCGCCGATTCTATGAAAATAAGCGCATCGACCAATGACCTAGGTGTTTTTTCGGGTAGGAGATCTCCATATATCTCAAAATTAAACTTGGTTAAATCACTGCTATATCTGTTATCAAATTGAACAAGAGCACCACCAGATGTTTTGGCTAATACTTCCAGTTTTAATTTAAGGTTAGCCTCAACTGTTTGTTGGTCTCTGTCCTCATAATTGGTGTCCTCCACTGAAATGAAGACATTTCCTCCCCATTGAATACCAACGACAACATGTGTAGCATCGATCTGCTCGAGCACATCTAAATTGATGAGTGATTGCATTTCAGATCCAGTGATCGACAAATGTTCGTATTCTGTGCAAAATGAACTGATTAGTGACACTTTGGCACTCTTGGCACTCCTTTTCTTGTCCTTAAAGAACTTTCCTGATCCCTCCAAAGAGAAAAGGCCTCCCATTATGCTTAACCTAAGTTCAGGTGAAATGTCCATGGTGCGAAATTTCTCTTCCAAAGTATTGATGAAAGAGTACTTCAATTTTGTCTGTTTGTTGTGAATGTGAGTCAAACCATTAGAAGGAATGTTGGCTTTAATTAGAGAAATGTGAAGGAATTGATCCAAACGCGAGTCATATAATTCACCCAATTTTGCCACTCTCCCTAAAGCAGCAAGCTCAATTGGCTTAACTCTAGTCTTAATATAGGAATTTATATAAATTGATCAAGTTAATATTATATAAAAACTTACCAAGTCATAAATTTGAGCACTGGATTGAATGATAAATAAATAAATAATTATATTTAAAGAAATAATTGTTGAATATATTAAAGCCATGACTCAGTTTTCTATTTATCATTGTTTTTATCTTGTTTATTTATAAATACAACTCACTATCAATAAATATAACGTCATTTGAATCAATTAAATCATTGTTTAATAATTAAATTTATTATAACTTTGACTAAACTTTTGATTATTATTTATAATTTAAAAGCAATTTATTAAAATAAAAATAAATAAATATACTTGCTAGTTCCAAGTAATTTGAAATTTCCTTATTATTAATTACTCTACAGTAGGTATCAGTTTTGTTGTGAAAATTATTCTTGCTAAAATAGAAAATAGAAACTCATCCTGTTATCTGTAACCAATCAAATGTCAATCAATACATTGTCTGAATTATTAATTTATTTTTAGTCCAAATATTAAAAAAGTTTTATAAGAAAATTATTCAAAAAAAACATTAGATTTTATTCAAAAAACATTTAAAATATAAAAACAATTAGAGAAATAATAATAACTTTACTCCTCCTCCTTCTTCTTCTTGCCATCATCATCATCACCACCTTCATCATCTTGTTTCTTCTTCTTCTTCTTGCCAATATCTTCAACACCCCCTTCATCATCTTGTTTATTCTTCTTCTTCTTCTTGCCATCATCTTCATCACCACTTTTATCATCTTGTTTCTTTTTCTTCTTCTTGCTATCATCTTCATCACCACTTTTATCATCTTGTTTCTTTTTCTTCTTCTTGCCATCATCTTCATCACCACTTTTATCATCTTGTTTCTTTTTCTTCTT
The DNA here is from genome assembly GCA_034695785.1 of Galumna obvia. Taxonomy (NCBI): domain Eukaryota; kingdom Metazoa; phylum Arthropoda; class Arachnida; order Sarcoptiformes; family Galumnidae; genus Galumna; species Galumna obvia. The sequence continues at coordinate 32 of JAQFZM010002596.1, read as the reverse complement.
CTTGCCATCATCTTCATCACCACTTTTATCAT